>BQNB010054527.1:3021-39501 GCA_026074375.1 Tanacetum coccineum
AGGAATTGAGAAAGCCGACTTTGATTTAAAGGAAGAAATTGTCTTGTTGAGAATTTGTTGTATGATAATTCATCTCCACGACCGCCAGAAGAACTTAATTTGGAAATTGCTGATACGATTTTTGAGTCTCTCTCTCCATCTCCTATCCTCGTTGAGGATAGTGACTCTCTTATGGAGGAGATCGATTTATTTCTTGCTTCCGATGACTCGATGCCACCGGGCATTGAGGATGACGATTATGACTCGGAAGGGGATATTCGTTTTCTTGAAGAATTGCTTAATAATGATTCCCTTCCCCTTCCCGAAAATGAGTCATCTAACCTTGATCATTTTAATGATCCGTCACCTTCTCGTCCTCCTCCGGAACCACCGGATGTTGAGATTTGCTTTGATTTTAAGCCCGATACGGGTGTTGTTACTAACAAAGTGGTGGGTGACATTTCTGAACACGATGTTCTTATGCCTAATCTTTTACCCACCCAACCCACCCTTTGTCCAGTGTTTGACCTTTTGCTTCCGTTTTCGTCCGAAAACGAGGACAAAGTGTTCAATCCTGGTATTCTCATTTCTCTCTTATCTCATCGGGGCAAAATCACTTCTAATTTTTATAAAAGCCCGATGATGATTTCTGGAGGGGACATTCCTCACTTGGATGTCCCGTTTCTCCATTTCTATCCTCCTTGACCAGCTCAAGTATGGGGGATCGAGTCAGGCTCAAGACTCGGTGAACAAAAATAAGCGCTTCTCGGGAGGCAACCCGTGTCTTTTCTTCTTTCTATTTTCTTGATTAATAAGTGAGTGTGTTATTTTATAGCCCAAGTG
Organism: Tanacetum coccineum; assembly: GCA_026074375.1. Taxonomy (NCBI): domain Eukaryota; kingdom Viridiplantae; phylum Streptophyta; class Magnoliopsida; order Asterales; family Asteraceae; genus Tanacetum; species Tanacetum coccineum. The sequence goes on from BQNB010054527.1 coordinate 3,844, forward strand.
TGGGGGCGTGCTTCTTTCTATGGTATGTGGTTTCGTTTTTGCAGGATTCCTCAAGATCATGAAGACCCGTGCTTGTTTTCAATCCTCCAATCATCCGGTTTTCCATCTTCCGCTTATTATGGAATCTTTAATCCTGATCATGTATATATATTGTGTTTTCCTTTTTACACTTGGAATTTTTTTGCATTTGCCTTTTTCATTACTAAGTGTGGGGGTAAAACCTGATATTTTTGAACATTAAGGCCAATGTTCGATTCTAAGTGTGGGGGGATTTCTATCGAAATGCGATCTTACCTGTGCCTTGTTGTGTCCCTCGTAACCTCGTTTTGGCCAAAATTTTAAATTTTTAAGTCTTAATATCTAGTTTATTGTTCATATAAAAAATGTTAAAAAATGTTGAAAAATAAAAATAGTTAGTTAAATAAAAAATAAGTGTTTTGACACGAATGTAGGCTTTCCGTTGGTGAGAACGAAAAGTAAATTTTGACCCGACCTGTTTTATATCTTAGCTTTCTCCTTAACTTTAAATAGATTGTCTTTGCTAATCTTTTATACAAGGAGCTATAAAATGCTAGTCTAGCTTAAAAAAAGTCAAGACTTTGCAAGTTCCCATAACTGATTTTAAATATGCGAATTTATTAGAGTTGAGATTGTTGCCAGTCTATGTGACTTGTTAAAGTGCCGATCTTAATTCGTTAGGCTAAGTATTCACGAGTTTCTTTATTAGAAATTTTAAATTGTGAAGAACAAGAGATGATAGAGTAGAGTATAAGTTTTGATGCTAAACATAGAATAGTTGGATTTCTTTAAGGCTCATAAAGGTTAATTGTGGCTTTTTGCTCCCATCAGCTTAATAAACGTTATATAATTGTTGAATAAATAAAGTTTCTTTGGTTTTTGCGATTCTTAGTTTAAATCACTTCGTAGAGATTCCCTCTGGTAAAAGTAAGGTACACATCGAGGTTTTGTCAGTGTTGTGGGGAAATAGACTCCTGGACCATGGTCGGCTCGCATACCGATGTGGCAGTTGTTAAAAGACCACAGGACTTGAAATTTGGCTATAATAATAATAATTATGAAATAAACCGAAGCCGAAATAAGACTTCTGGATCATGGTCGGCTCGCATACCGATGTGACAGTCGTTTAAAGGGTGGAGGTAATAATAATAATAATAATTGTGGGCTGATAAAAGTTTACTACCTCTTGCCGGCTCACAACCGATGTGGTAGTCTTCTAAATAAGGCACATAGTAATAATAATCCGAGACTGATAAAAGTTTGTTGCATCTTGCCGGCTCACAACCGATGTTGCAGCCTTCTAAAAGGTCGAGGAAATTACCGAGGTCGAAATATGTTTGTTGCATCTTGCCGGCTCACAACCGATGTTGCAGCCTTCTAAAGGACCGAGGTTTAATAATGTTGCATAATAAAACCAAATTTCAACTCCGGGGTTATCTAAATAAAGCCTCCGTCTCTGGACTCGTAGTTGAGTTGTTTCGGATGAAATAAAAAGGATAACCCCTAAATCATGCGAAATTAGAACCTTAATGTGGACCTTATTCTCACCACATCGTCTCTTTAGGAAAGGATTTCAAGCTATTAATGGTCTAAACCGGGTTTACTTTATTAATAAGGACATAATTTATTTGTCACCAATAATAATAATAAAATCCTTAGAGGAAATTAGGAATAAGGGAGGAAAAGTAAATACACAATTGGCTTTTATGAGTAGTGTTAGCATCATAACTTGTATTTTGCAATGATCTTGTTTTTAAGCTTGGCTTGGAGAGGTGAAAATCGGGGACGATGAATTTATCCATTTGGACACTAAATTGTGCTTTTTGTTCCGTGATCCTAAAAGTTATCAATGAATAATGAAAGCAATACATTATGTCACACATGAATAAGTTGTAAGTTGTAAATTAGAAAAATCATAAAAATGGAAAAAGTTTTGAAAAATGGGAAAATGGGGTGTTTTAAAACTTGTGATTTCTAAACTCTCCCCACAAAAGACTTTGCTACTTTTCAAAGGATTAGTTTGGGGAGGTTTTGAGGTATTTGGTTTTAGAGCATATAATATTGCGTGAGGACACGGCAATCACTTAGTTTGGGGAATTTTGATATGTGAGAAATCACATATCCTTTTTATACCAAAAATGGCCCTAAAATGAACAAATTGTGCAAATTATGCTTGTATATTGCTTGTTTTGTCATTTGTGATGTGTAGGTACGGATATTGCAAAAATCAAAAGAAAACGGTCAAAACCGGACAAACACGGACATCCTAAGTCTACGGGAGCATAAAATTAAGGCAATTTGGCTCAAATCACAAAAACGAGAACGGGAATTAAAAACGAACGTGCTAAAAACCTAAAACATGAAATATTAATCCTAAAGTGAATTTTTTTACTTTTCCTAATATTAATTGACTAAAAAGTAAGAATAAAGAAAACTAGAACGAAAACGGAGTTAAATTAAGTTCAAAAACGCGAAAACGAAAACCGAGCCCGAAACCCGTTCTTTAAAAATTAAAATTTTGCAAAAATGACCCTACGAAAGTTTTTCTATTTTTCCTAAGTGCAAAATGATAAAATAAATTTTTCTAAAAAAGAAAAATATTTTTTGATTTTTATTTAATTTATTATAATTAAAAAACAGTTTAAAAGAAAATAAATGATAAAAAATATTAAATGATTATGAAAAATTCTAAAAAATTTAGGGAAAATGCACTAAGCTGTAAAGGTTCTAAGAAAAATTCAAAACTGGAAATTCAGCTTATAAATAAGCTGTTATTAAGCTTAAAGTGGGCGGTTGGTGGAGTGCAAAAAGACCAAAATACCCTTAGATCCAGCAATATAAGTGGATGGAGGCTTGAAAGGACGAAATAGCCCTCACCCACTTTGGGCTATAAATACAACACGCACAGCTCATTTTTTTTATATTTTGGTTTTTAACGGGAGAATTTTATGAGAGAAATTTTAGAGAGTGAAATTTTAGTGTGTTTTTTTAGTTAGTTAGTTTTTAGGAGTAGTATAATTTTGTTGAGCTATTGTATAAGCTTTTTAAGCTATTATTTGCTTATTGTAATCAACTCCTTGAGCTTATTAATGAAGATGCTTTTTATTAAAGGTTTGTTTTGTTAATGTTTTTATTTTTATTGCTTATTTTTTATGCTTATTCTTCTTCTACTCTTTCTTTTCTTTTGCTTATTTCCAAATAAGCTCATGCTTATAGCTTATTTTTTGGATCCCATCTCTTAAGCTTATATTCTAATAAGCTACTTCCATAGCTTATTTAGACTAGCTTATTTTATATTGTTTTTGATTTAGAGCTTTTCGAGTGAGCTTATTTTCGAGTGCTTATTTTTCTAGCTTATTGTTTTTAGATCTAATCCTTAAATATACCCGTCTCTCGTTCACTTGATTGAACACCTTAGTTTCGGGTGGATTAGATCTAAAAATAATAAATCTTATATTTTAGCTTATTTTCTAGCATAAAATTGTTGCTTTTTAATTCTAGCTTATTTTTTTCTTAGATCTAAATCCTTAAATAAAACCCGATTCCGAGTCACCTTGATTGAACACCTTAGTTTCGGGTGGATTTAGATCTAAAGTTTTCATCTTTTTATTAGCTTATTTTGTTCTAACTTTTCATGTCTTATTTCTTATTCCATCCTTCTACATCTAAGGCCGGAGCTTAAGGGTCTTATAAGGTTGATAAATAAATAAGGTTTTTGATCTTTTAGTTTTATGAAAATAATTAGTAGATACAAAGTGACACCTTTATTCGCTAATTAGTGAAGTAAAGCTTAAATGATAAACTATTTGTTTATTAAGTTTAGTAAGATCGGGTGGTTTTTATATCATTCGGTTCTTCATTTCGGTATACCCTTTTACCCTTTTTAATACTAGTAAATTATAATTATTAGCTTAAAATGTTATGTTGATCTATTATTGTTGCTATGTTTATTTGTTATGGATTATGAGTAGTTAACTTGTGCTTGCTAAGTGATTATTGATTTGGAATTTAGTTGCGGGTTTAAAAAGGTTTAAAAAATTAACAGTCATTAGAATTTTCAAATTTACATACCGTCATTTATTTTTAATGCAATTTAAATACTTGCCATTTATTTTTCTAAAAAGCACTTTACTTTACTTGTCATTTAAATTTCTTTAAACTTGTTTTCGAAGGATTTTAATTTGTTAAACCTTAAACCCGCACTTAATGAACATTTCACGTCACTTAGCAAGCATTTTCGTCATTTATTTCCTTTAGATCAATCTTAGTATAATCTTGTAGTTTTTAATCTTAAAATTAATATTAGTTTAAAAATAGTTTTAAATCAAAAGATTCAGTTTCCCTTTTATATGTTTTCCTTTTAGTAGATTTAGAAAACCAATCCCAAAAACTTGAATGATAATCAAGCTCGATTTACAACTTGAACGTAGATTTCCATTCACCTATCGCCGAGGAAACGAACCAGGAGGTTTTTGAAATTGCTTTGGTTAAAAGCGATTTTCTAGAACCCGACGGAAAATACTCACTATACTATTATTGGCCTATCCTTATTATTACGTATTAATATATATTATATATGTTTTAATATAGCGTGTATTCGACCTGACGATGCTACTAAATTCATTCCAAGCAGTAGTTTAGCACTTATGGCATTGCAAAATGGTAATGAAATAAGTATTTTTCATTGGAGGAAAAAAAGAATGCATTAATAGAATATAACTTTTTGAAAGTTTTCATACCATTCTTATAAGTTCTTCAAAAATGTACATTAGGCAAGCAATCCATACCTTCCTTATCATCTAGTTGAAGGTCACGTCTAACAGATGCTTCAGTAACAATTACCTTCTTCCCATCCACTAGGGCTTGTAACTGTACTTCCCCATTCACAGTTTTCACCTTGACAGTAGCCTAAAATTGTTCAATACATGAAGTATAGATCGTAGGATTGACCGTTAGTGCATACTTGATAGTGTGTGCATTAAGAAAATCTACTATCTGCTCAAACCCTTCACTTTAAGCGGATTTAGTCCAAAACGCGACCATATTATGTGAATCAGCAAACTTTAGGGTCGTCATGTAGATGGGTTATGATGAAGAATAATGAAATATAAGTTAGGGTTGAGATTAGAGAGATACAGATTGAATGAAATCGATTAAATGAGTAAATGAAACCCTTAATCGAAGTATTATGAAACCTACCATCAACAGCATTAACGTGTTCACCATGCATGTTTGTAAGTTATGCCTAGCAGCATTAACTTTCAACAGCAGTAGTAAGTTTATGCCTAGCAGCATTAACTTTCCCCAGCAGCAGTAAGTTTATGCCTAGCAGCATTAACTTTCCCAGCAGCAGTAAGTTTATGCCTAGCAGCATTAACTTTGAATCACCAGCATTAACTCTAATTCCATTCTAATCAACTTTTCCATCATCAAATTAACATTTTAGCTCACAAAAACTCTCTGTCTATTTTTGATTTCTCTCAATTCTTTTTACTCACAATTCTCTCTTTCTGTTTTTAAACAACTCTCTTTTTGTTTTTCAACTCACAAATTCTCTCAATTCTTTTTCTCACTAAATCACTCTGTCTGTTCTTATCACACAACTCTCTTTCTGTTTTTTTAACTCATAAATTCTCTTAATTCTTTTTCTCACTAAAACACTCTATCTGTTTTTATCACACAACTCTCTTTCTGTTTTTATTCTCACCAACTCTCTCAATTCTTTTTCTCACTATTTTCATAATCAAGATTTTAAAGATTGAGCATTCTAATACTAGCAATCAAATATTAAAATTCAAACTTACATCAAATGCTTTTGTAAGCAAATCTACAACATTCTTGTCAGTATGAATCTTGATCATTTGAATTAGCTTCTTTTCATTAGAATCTTTGATAAAGTGATGTCTAATCTCAATGTGCTTTGTTTTTTAATGAAAAACAGGGTTCTTAACTATGCATATAGTACTCTCATTATCAATATAGATCTTTGTATGCATAAAGTTATACCCATAATCAAGCAATTGATTTTGAATCCAAAGCACTTGGCCACATCAACTTGAAGCAGCTACATATTCAGCCTCTGTTATGGAATTAGCAATCATAGTCTGCTTCTTGCACTGCCATGAAATCAATCTACACCTAAGGAATTGACAACCTCTTGTTGTAGACTTCTTATCCAAGCTTGCTCCAGCATAATCACTATCAGTGTATGCTACCAAATCAAATGGTGAATCTTTTAGATACCAAAGGCCCAATTTTGGTTGACCTTTTAAGTACTTAAAAATTCTTTTCATGGCATAAATATGTGACACTTTTGGGTTGACTTGGTATCTTGCATAGGCACATACTGCAAACATAATATCAGGTCTTGAAGAAGTAAGATACATCAATGAACCAATCATTGATCTATATAAATGAACATCCACTTCTTCACCATCTTCATCCTTGAGCAAAGGCTTTTGAGTTTCCATAGGTGTGCTTGCTGTCTTGACATTAGTAAAACCAAATTTCTTCAAAATCTTAGTCACATACTTATCTTGACTGATAAAAATTCCATCCTCCTTCTGCTTTACTTGCAGTCCTAAGAAGAATGTGAGTTCACCCATAGAACTCATTTGAAACTTCTTATGCATCATTTTCTCAAACTCATTGCATAATGACTTCTTTGTAGAACCAAAAATGATATCATCCACATATACTTGAACTAACAGAATATCACCTTTGTCCCTTCTTGTTGGGAATTGAAGGCTTCTGAAGTTACTATTATTAGTTTTGGAAGTTAATACTATTGGTTCAAGATTGTGCCGCTATTAAAGTTTAAAGAAAATAGTCTAAGTTATTAGTACGACTAGCTATAATAGTTAGTGTTGTCAGTACATTGTTAGTACTGCCAGTATAGTTAATACTGTTAGTTAATACTTAGTGTTGTTAGTCTTGTATAGTTAGTACTGCTATTATGATATGCATAAGTTAAATTAGGAATAGATATGCATTATCATTTTACGCGTTTTGTAAGCCCATTAGGGTTTCCTTGGTGTATAAAAGGAACCCTAAGGCATAGATCAATATACATCAGTCTTTCATAGTTTTTCATATCTCAAGTTTGTAAACCTAAACTGTCCAAAGAGCGTTCGTAATAAATAATGGAGGCTTAATTGTTTTGGTTATATTTCTGTGTGTTAAACATTCATTACTGTTATTCTTCTTAGTGGTATAAACTAGATTCCGCATAGTTTATATCATACACTCAAAGTTTCAATCTTAGTACCTTTGGATTTATCCAAGGATACTAAACCTTACATCAGCTAAGGAGTTCAAGATCTGTTCATTGGGATCAACCAAGTTGGGTATCAGAGCTTGTTGTGAAGCTTTTGAATAAGAAAAACCAACAGCACATACTAGATCCAATTCTTAGTGATAAGATGGAGGCAAGAACTACTTCTACAAATCTGACTGCAAAACTCCCTATCCTCAACCCAGGGGATTATGATCTCTGGTAGTGAGGTTAAAACCATACATTCTCATGACTGATTACTCCCTCTGGGAAGTAATTAAAAATGGTAACAAAGTGTTGAAGAGAACTGTTAGAGAAACTAAGCAGGAATATGAACCTACTACTGTAAAAGAAAAGTAGGACAGGAGGAATAAGATAAAAGCTAGAGGCACACTGTGATGGCACCCCAATAAGGATCAAATAAAGTTTACATTCATTATAAAGATGGGCAAAATGGCTCATGGAAGCCATTGAGAAGAAAGGTATGGAGGAACAAGGAAACCAAGAAAAGTTTAGAGAACTCTACTCAACCACAATATGTGAACTTTTGTAGGTATTAATTCAGAGATAATGGATCCACTTTGATAGGTTGTAAAAAGCTAATAGTCAGTTAGAGATTCAAGGCGAAGTATAACATAAAACAAGAACTTAAAACAGTTGAGATGTCTTCCATCTGAATGGAAGATTCATGCTTTTATCTGGAGAACAAACAGGAAATGAGACCATCACTTTGGATGACTTATAACTTAAGATATAATGAACCTGAAATTCTCAGGATCATCAGTACAAGTCAAAATCCATAAAAGTTGCTTTTGTGTCCTCCACAGCACTAATACAATAGCACACAAATGAAGTCAGATAACATAGCTTATGGAGTTATAAGTGGATGCTCATACTCAAAGTAATCAATAGCATTTGGAGATAAACCTAGTGATGCTTGATCCTGTGTTTTCCTAGCAGTCAGGCCAAATTCTCCTCAATTTGCAAAAGAGGATCTAGAACCAATACATCCTAATGATCTAAGAAGAAATGAGTGAGTTTACAATGTGAGCTGCCATGCTGACAATTATAGGTAGGAGATTCATCAAGAGACAGGCAGGAGTGTGATGTAAATGTCAAAGAGTTGAATTGATATGTCTAAAGTGGAGTGCTACATTGTCATAAATACGGTCACTAGTGCAAGATAAAGTTAATCACAATAAATCCGGTGAAAATAGAGGAAGAGAGATTAATAAAAGAGCTGTGACAGTAGAAACTCCCATTGAAAAATGCCTTGGTTGCTCAAGATGGAATTAGAGGGTACGATTGGAGCTACCAAGCTAAAGAAGAGCACCCTATAAACTTTGCATTAATGGCATTTACATCTTCAGGAAGTTCATCCAGTTCATATTCTGAGATAGATTCTTGTTCTAAATCATGTGTAAAAGCTTATGTTACTCTCAAAGAATAATATGATAGTTTGTCTTCATATTACAAAAAGTCTTAATTTAATTTAGTATCTTATAAAGCAGGTTTAGAATTAGTAGATGCTAGACTAACTCACTATAAGAAAAATGAGGCTGTGTATGAAGAAAGCATTAATGTTTTAAACCTTGAAGTTAAACTAAGAGATAATGCTTTAGTTGAAAACAAAAAGAAATTGGAAAAAGCATATAAGAGAGAGATATTAATACTAACATTAGAGAAGTTTTCAAATGTCATCTAAATCTTTAACAATTTGCTGGAAAGTCAAGTTAGTGTCAAGTTTAAAACTGGATAAGGATATAATGCAGCTTCTTCTACTGCAGCTTCTTCTGCAGTAGAAAGCTTTGTGAATTCATCTGAGATGTTAGAAAATCAAGAGAATAATAAGTCCAAATCTAATAAGGGATATCATGCAGTTCCCCCACCTTATATAGGGAACCTTCAATCCTTCAACCTGGTCAAACGTATATGGATGAAATAGTTTGAAAGAGAGAATATGAAGTACTAACTATTGTTACACCTAGTAATATTAACATGAGTCAAATCAAAGAGTCTGCTGATGTAAAGAGTAATGGGAGATTGCAGTTAGAAACCTAAAACAAATATTTAGTAAGAACAACTTTAGACCTCTAGTCTTGAGATTGGAAATTCTTATGATGATATGATAAGGCAGAATTGCGACCCTAAATGTTTTACAGGATAAAAACTGTTAGACCTGGCACTGAAAAGATAAAAATTGTTAAAGTCTCTCTTAGGTTCTAAAGTAGAGAAGGCTAGACAACACTACATCAAATACAGACAAAAACCACTATACATCCTTTACTAATAAATAAAAACATGAGCCTTAAACATTCATCCAAAATGGTGCAAAATATCATTGAATTTATGCTCACTTTGTGACATTGTAATGTGCTAAGTACGAGAACAAATGACAGAAAATCATAAATAAAACCTGAACAAAACCGCGACAAACACGCGAACACGGAGAACGTATAGAGTACACAAAGCCAGGAGATTGCTATCAATTGTCACACATTCTTAGATCAACTATCGGTCAACATGCGCTTAATGGGCAACAACATCCTCAAAATACCCATAAAAAACCCTTAATGTTAAACCAATTCACAAAAGTCCCAAAAAAACCTAAACCGTTTAGTGCTACTTGTATTAAAGCGGGACTAACGGTATCGTTACCCTTCAGTAACAAACCCTAAATCCATTATTACCAAGACCAAACATAACCCAGGGCCGAAACTTGATTTTCTATCCAAATCCGCAAGTCCACACACTCACAACCCCGTCCAAACAATTTTTTATAAAAGGAAAAGAAAAAAGGGCGAGAAAATCCGACTTCTACTATTCCAACTACTCACCCCAATTCACTCCTCGCGACTGTCAAAATCAAAAGGGTAAAACAATCTTACTACGAGCTCATCCTACGTCGGCTTAAAGATTCGATGAACCAGAACAGTGACACAAGCTGCACTCAAAACACGTCACTATCACAGAGTCTCTATTGGTCAATTCTTTAACAAAGGAATGACACGACGGGATCCCAAAAGAAACTCACAAGGAATGAGTAAACTCGTGCCTAAATCCTTCTTGTACTAAGAAGCACACACCCCAACATTATAGGATTGCCCATGCTGTGTGCAATCCATGTGCTCCAAATTAATCTCAACGGTATGACAGAAAAAGAGGCGATCCATGAATTAGCAATTAAATGAAGGAGACTGCGGAGAAGCGAGTAAAGCGAACGTCATGGAGCTTCTCACTCCCAGCCTATAAATACAAGGCCTCATCACTCACCATGGGGGATCATCTTTTCTTTTTTAGTTTTTAGTAGCTTAATGTTTAGCTTATTTTCATGTAATTTTCAGCTTATGGTTTTTAGCTAATTGTAATTTCCTTTTCAATACTTTGTACTCAATTTAGTTATTAATAAAAGTTTGTTTTTTATTTAAACTCTTTTGTCAAATTTTAATTTCACATTTATGCAGAATAATTGTTGATTACAGCTCTATACATTTTATAAGCTTATACTACATTAAGCTACAAAAAGCTCTCTCAATACTTGAAATTCTAAATAGAATTGGATGGGTGCTTATAGAATTCAAGTGGTAATAGTGCTTGAGGGTCAAGCTTTAGGATTAGACTAGGTATTGGAATTAAGCTTAAGCTGCTTTAATAAGCTCTATTAAGAGCAATCCACCTCTGTTTAGCTGAGGTGTAGGTATTCTTCTTTTTATTTTTCTCTATTTACTTTTCTGTCTTTAGTATTCTAGCTTAATTCTGCTTATTAGCTTATTGTCTGCTTATTTTGGTTGTTATCTGCTTAATCTAGCTTGTCTTGGTGGTTAAATGTCTTATGTGTTCATTTGTTAGCTTATTTCAATGTTGCTATGTTTGTTTAGAAAAACTTATGATTTTTTTTTTTTAGTTATTTTTTTTCGCAAAAAAAAAAAAAAAAAAAAAATGTAGCATAGTGTAATAGATAATTTATTCTGCTTATTTGCTTAGTGATAAATGTTCAATAAGTTTGTTTTTAGCTTTCTAGTATCTGGTATTTAGAATTTGTACTGAATTCCTTATTTTTATAAGCTGAAATGGATTTTTAGAGTTTAAAGGGGTGTTTGGCTTATGACAGTACTAACTAGAGTTAGTACTGTCATTGGTCATTTGGTCCTTTGAAGCCATTTTAAATCTCATAAGTAGGTTTATAAAGACAGGATTCAAAAGTTGTTTGTAGTTTTGATATAATTGGTGATAGTTGTTAAAGAACTGTTAGCATAAAATCAGTTAAGAATGCATTTTCAACTCAAGTTTCTTCTAGGTGTTAATATTGCTCATTTTTGCATTAAGTTTTTTAAAGTGTTATAAAGTGTAGAAACTGAGTCCTATAACCTGCAATGTGTGGATTAAGAATTGTTAATATAGTTTTCAAATGCAAACAGAAAGGGGAAAACAAGCAAAAGGCCTTTTTCTAGCTAAAATTCAGTGGTAATTGTAGGGAGTTTGGTCATGAATTTTCGTCACACAAGTATTTGTTTAGGTCAATCTTAATTAGCTTTAGCTTATTTTCTCTTTAAAAGATCATTAAGTTATCTGTTTTTAAGCTCAAAATAAGTATTTTGTCATTTCTAAATGAAAAGAAACTCAGCAGGCACCAAGTCAAAAAGCCATTTTCACTTAGCTTTTTCTTTAAGTTTTTAATTTTCAAATTTGTTTTTAAAAGGTGTTTTAAGTAGATTTGAGGTGAAGCTTTTAGGATTTATATCCTAGATATCCATAATGTTCCATTACTTAGTTTAAAATAAGCCAAAGTAGCTAAGTAGTCTGTTTGTTTCATTTTTTCTACCTAGTGCTTATTTAAATCCTCAGCTTATGGCTTGCTTCTTTGTGCTTATTTCTAGTTTAGAATAGTTTATTAAGTTAGTCTTAGCTTATTTTACTATTGTCCTTAGCTTACTTAGTCATTTAGTGGAAGCAACATTAAAGCTAGCAGTATTAACTCTAAGTTAGTACTGCTGAGCTTATTTAAGCTTATTCTTGCTTAAATTGTTTGTTCATTTCTTTTCAAAACTAGCTTATTAGGTTAGAAGTTAGTTGATAATGGCTTATTTGATTGTGTTTCTAGCTTATCTTAGTTTTTAGCTTATTAAGTTTTGTAAAAAGTAAAAAAAAGTAGTCAAGTGCTTTCTGTCTGTTTTAAGCTCATTAAATGGCTTATTGATTAGCTTTTAGAAAAGTTGTTTTCATAAAAAATAGCTAATTAATAAGCTTTTTACAACTTTGCTTTTTAGGTTTTTGCAAAATAAAAAAAAGGGGAAACTAAGGAAGTCGGGGGTGAGCAAGACTCGAACCCCCGACCTCAACCTAGCATCAACCCTTTTATAAACCTCACAACACACACCCTCACCAACGTGCCCTTGGGACTTTTACGTCCAGGTTTGCACAAACAATCCTTTTAACCCTTTTTTTAGTTTTTATTATAATAAGCACTTCGAGTGCTTAAAAGCTTTTTCCCTTTTTATTTAGTTTAGCTTTTTAAGTTTTTACATTTTTTCTGCATTTTGTTTATCTTAAGCTATTTTTAGTATTTTTCTTAGATTTTTAACTCAAAGTTTAGTATTTTTAATCATTTATTTTTGTTAAAAACTTTAAAAAATCAAAAAAATAGAAAAAATATCAAAAATATAATTTTCTTTTTTATAAAATTTTTCTTTTATCATAATCAATGCTTAGGATAGAAATTTACTTTCTTGAGGTTAATACTTGAAATTTCACTTTTAAAGAACGGAGATTTCATTCCCTTCTGTTATCTTCGTTTTTAAGCTTTAGTGTCTCGTTTTTAGAATGTCTTTAGCTTTTTAACTTTAAATAGTTAATTAAGTTTTAGAAAAAGTTTAGAAAGGTATTTATGGTTAAATTTAGTTAATTGCTAATTTGTTACGTTTTCTCAATTCCGTTAACGTTTTTCGTAGTTTGATTTTATTTCCTTAATATGCTCATATTAGGATTTAGAAAACAAATCATCTCGAACCAATTCAGTCATTGTTCCCAAATAACAAACGAGTCTCAATTGTCATAATCTTTGGAAAACGACCCGGTAATCACTTACCGGTTAAACGTGTAGTATTTTTGTAAGATTTTTCCTACTACATTTGTCCTCAAGGGTAGTTTAGGAATTTTATTTACTTTAGATATTATACCTATATTATAATTGAGAATAATCAAACACCTAAACAAAACAAATACTATCCTAGAGGGAACCAAAAAAACTGGAACAATCTTATGACCCAAAGACTAGGAAGTGACTTTAAAATGATTAAAAACAGCTTGTTTAATTTTGTGTAGATTTTGCGCATCTTCACTAGTTTGTGGATAAAACAGTTATAAGACCACTTAGGAACCACTCAATAGGGTGAATCACAAGAACTTGCAATAAAATGAGTCACCCTCACCCTAATAGAAGATTGTTTCCACAAAGCAGTATTAACCAAGTCTGGCAAAATTAAAACTGCTGGTGAAGAGTTACTACTGCTGTCCGACCATTTAATACTGCTGGCACACAACCACTATTAAATCATCTAGACAAATAAATGCTTATAAAAAGGGATTTTTCACAAGTCAACAAGGCCATTTAACAAGTATTCTGATACAAAACAGTATTTTCAAAAAAAAGTTATTACTGTCAGGGTAAAAGTATTCTATGCTAGGGATAGAGCAGTAGTAAGCTGAAAACAAGGAAAAAAGGTTAATCTGTTTAAGGCCTTAGCTTGCTGGGTTTTGGAAAGCCAAAACAGTAGTTGGCATCAAAAACTTTCGAAGAAAATATTCTTACATTGATGCACTAGGCAGATCCAAGTCATAATGTCTTAGGATCCCCAAAAGAAGTCTAGATTCACTTTTTATTTTTATGTACAGGGCAACCCACACAAAAGGATTACAAGGAAAAAAGAGTTATTGAACTATGTTGCTCAAGCACATGACTGGAAACAAAATGCATCTTACTGAATATTAAGATTATGATGGTTGGTTTTGTTTCATTTAGGAGATGGTAAAGGTAGAATTTTAGAAAGGTAAAAATCAAAACAGGAACAGTTGGATTTTTGATATGTGTGTACTATTTAAGGATCATAAGTATAACTTGTTTAGTGTTTCACAAATATGAGACAAAAAGAATAATATTCTTTTTTACTGACACGTGAATGACTTGTCTTATCTTCTGACATTTAAGCTACTTGATGAAAGTCAATGTCTTGCTGAGATTCCAAGAAAGTATAACATTTAACATTGTTGACCTAAATAAAAAAGAAAAAAAAGAAAAAAGAAAAATTAGGAAAAAAAGATGTTGTTCCTACTAGAGGTTTAACTTGCCTCTTTGCTAAGGCCATAATTGATGAATCTAATTTATGGCACAGGAGGTTGGTCAGACACATAAATTTTTAAAAACATGACAAACTGTGAGATGTAAACCTTGTTAGAGTTACGTTTAAAGATCTTTGAAAATGGACCATTCTTGTTGTTGCTAGTCAGAAAAGAAAGTCACCACAAAGCCTCATGTAGACCAAACTTTTTGAACTTAACAGCAAACCCTTACATATTCTTCAATATGACCTATTGGTCCTACAAATGTTAAGAGTTTTAATGAAAAGTCATATTGCCTAGTTGTTTACTGATGACTTTAGTAGATTTTATTAGGTACTCTTTTTGGCCACTAAGGATGAAACTAGTGGGATATTAAAGACCTTCATAACTGAAATAGAAAATCAACTAGACTATAAAGTAAAAGTTATCAGAAGTGACAATGGAACTGAGTTCAAAAATAGTGTAATGAATTAGTTTTGTAAAATGAAGGGTATTAAGAGGGAATTCAGTGTTGTTAGGACTCCTCAATAGAATGGTGTTGCTGAGAGGAGGAATAGAACACTAATAAAGGCTGTAAGAACTATGTTAGTTGACTCTAAGTTGTCAACCACCTTTTGGGCTGAAGCAGTTAATATTGCTTGTTATGTGCTAAATTGGGTCTTAGTTATTAAGCCTCATAACAAGATACCTTATGAACTTATTCATGGAAGAACCTCATTGATCGACTTCATGAAACCTTTTGGATGTCCTGTTACTATCTTAAATACCAGGGATCATCTAGGCAAGTTTGATGGAAAAGCTGATAAGGGATTTTTTTTTGGTACTATGTAGTTAGCAGGGCCATGAGAGTATTTACAAATATACCTATTCTAGTTGAAGAGACCCTTAAACATTAGATTCTTGAAAATATACCTTATGTGATATGGAAATGGACCAAATGGCTTTTGATGTTGATCTTTTACAATATCTATGAAACTATGTGCCAGTTGTTGCAGAAATCAAACTAATGTATTAGCAAGGGAACTAGAGATAACATTGTTACATGTCAAAGCTAAAATAAGAACAGAACTAAACAAGAATACATCCTAATACTATCTACACCAACTAAATCCATTAATCTCTCATATCCTAAGGTTAGTGAAGAAGATGATGAAGAGAAGCCTACTAAATGGAATGTAATGGAGCTTTAGATAAAGATAGGAAGGATTGTCAAGCCATATGACGTGAGTTTTAAAGGCTACTTCAACAAGAAAAGCATACTGTACATCCTAACAGCACTAATAGTATTAATACTGTTAGTACACCTGTTAGTACTGTTGGACCATCTTTTACTAATGATTATACAAATCACCAGTTTAATGTTTTTGAATCTTCTAATGTATTTTTTGAGGGAACACTATTTGAAGTTTTTTCTCTTTCAAAATGCAATTTTACAATCCACCTGTTTCAAATGTGTCTCGAATGGATGATACTGGAATTTTTTGATAATGCTTATGATCATGAAAGTGGGTGGCTGACGCAGAACCTAAACAACTAGAAACAGCCATAAATGTCAGTCCTATTCCCACAGACCAAATGACAAGGATCTCCAAAGACTAGATATTATAGACTTAATTCAGGCATTCAAACAAGGAGAAATGACCCAAGATTTGAAGAGCATGTCTATGGTATGTTAACATTAATAAGCATAGGAACAAATCGCAAAGATTATCAGACTGCTTATTTTGTCTGTTTTCTCTCTCAAATGGGACCCAAGAAAGTGATTCAAGCTCTGTAAGATCCAAGCTGGATAGAAGCAATGAAAGAGGAGCTTCTACAATTTCAACTTCAGAGTTGGGACACCGGTGGGTTAATCATCTAAAGGCAATAGGCCATTGAACAATAACGGTCTTTAGAAACAAGAAGGATGAGAGAGGGATTGTAGTAAGAAACAAGGCAAGACTGGTTGCACAATGGTTATACCCAAGAAGAAGGAATTGATTATGATGAGGTTTTTGCTCCTGTGTGCTATTATAGAATCAAATCAGTTATATTGGCCTATGCATCATTTTAAGGGGTTAATGTGTACCAGATGGATGTAAAGAGTGCCTTCTTATATGGTACTATTGAAAAGGAGGTTTATGTATGTCAACCTCCTAGTTTTGAAGATCCACAGTTCCCTGACAAAGTGTATAAGGTAGAAAAAGCATTATATGGTCTACATTAAGCTCCTAAAGCCTGGTAATGAACCCGCTTTGTCTACCTACTTAATATAAAAATAATTTAGAATAGGCACTATAGATAAGACTTTTTTCATATAAGAAAGGACAAATGTGATATTTAGTTAGTATCATCTGTATGTTGATGATATCATCTTGGGTCTACAAAGGAAACCTTTATGTGATGAGGTTGAGCAAATGAAGCACAGAAATTCAGATGAGTTCAATGGGGGCACACACCATCATCTTAGGGTCACAAGTACAACAGACGAAGGTGGAATCTTCCATAGCCAAGACCAAGATATGTGCTGACATATTAAGAATTTGATTTTGCCACTGTAAAGACAACAAGCACTCCTATATAAATCTAACAAGGCCTGATTCAGTGATGAAGAAGCTGATAGTGTGGGATGTTCATATTATACATAGATCAATGATTGATCATTGATGTACTTAACAACTCTAGGCCATACTTAATTTTTGCTGTTTGAGCTTTTGCAAGGTTCAAGTTACTCCTAAAATGTCACATCTTCCTGCTGTGAAGAGGATCTTTAGATACTTGAAAGGTCAACCTAAATTGGGCCTTTGGTATCCTAGAGATTCACCATTTGACTTGGAAGCTTTTTTTGATAGTGATTATGCTGGAGCTAGCCCTTAACAGGTTATCCACAATAAGGAGGATTAGCAATTTCTTGGCAAGGGTTTATTTCGATGGCAATGAAGAAGCAGACTATAGTGCAAATTCTACTACTGAAGTCAGAGTATTGTGTGCTACTGCAAATTGTTGTGGACATGTGCAAGGATTTAAGAAATCAATGCTTGATTATTTGGGTTCAACCTTCATGAACACCAATATTTCATTGATAGAGAAATGCACCATTTGTATGTGAAGAACTAGTGTTTCGCTCTAAAACGCAAGCACATAGAGATTAGGCACCATTTCATCAGAGATTGTTACGAGAAGAAGTTGATTCAGATGATTAAGATTCACATAGACCACAATGTTGCAGATCTTCTCACAAAGGCTTTTGATGTTAACATGTTTAACTTTCTAATTGTTAGCATTGGATTACTTAATCTCTAAAGTATTGTTTGAGGGAGGTAAATTGTTTGGATAACAGTTCTTAAATTTTATTCATGGTTATGCAATAAATATGGATCCACATAAAATTCCTCACATGACGTATCTAGTCTTTTCCTAGTGTGTCTTGTGATGAATAGAGCATGTTGTTGTATAATTATTAAAGACAGAGTCAATACTGTTGGATATCTCTTAGTACTGCTGGACATAGTTTATACAGTTGAATGAAACTTTGTACAAAAGTTGATGCTGCTAGGATTAGTTAGTGCTGCTTACACGGGTTTTGATAATGAGATTGATGATAGTATCTGGGTTCTACTAGTAACTATTTTGTTATACTGCTACAAAAGTTAGTAACAGCTAGGGCAAAAGTTAGTACCTGCTAGGCAAAAGTTAGTACCGCTGAGCCAAATTTAGTACTGCTTTGTTACCGTTAATATTGTTCGGGGCATAACAGATTTTCATTAATTAATTATAACTGTTGAGATATTTCTGCCAACAACTTCGCTTATAGGGGTCTATATTTGGATAATTCTTGACCGTTCTTTCTTTTATAAGTTTTACTTCAAGATAAAGATTCAACTTTATTCAGTCGGTCCAATCACACCCTTAAGCTCTCTTTATAATATCTCAATTAACTTTGCCAAACCCTCATAACTCTCATCAACGAACTTAAACCCAAAACCCTTCTCATAAATCAATCACTATATGGCGGATTTGAAGTTTGCCGATCAACATAATATGGTTGCTTGTTTGGAAAAGATAGAGGAGAACACTAAGTTTCATCAGATTGTGGACTTCTTCTCTACATGTTCAATCAATATGCTCTCACTATAAAGTCCCACCGTATCTATGCTTTTTACATTGAACAATTTTGGAATACTACCACTTCCAAAACAGTCAATTTAGTGAAGCAAATACATGCTATTGTTGATGGCAAGGTTGTGGTCATATCAAAATCATCAGTGACAAGTTATCTACCTCTTTACTGAGAGGATGGGTATTGCTTTGCCTAACAAATGTATTGAAATTTTTTGAAAACCTTGTGTTGATGGATTATGACAGCTACTACAAACTTACTTTTCAAAAAGGTTTCATTTCTCACCTCAATGTAATTTTGATACATACCAATCCTTCATTGTATAAGTTTCAAAATCAACTGCTTGGAATGAATTTTTAACTAATTTGGCTTCAGCAGTTATATGTTTAGCAAATGGTCAAAAATTTAATTTTTCTAAATTAATTTTTGATGGTATGTTGAGGAACTTGGATCCAAAGAGATTTTTAATGTATCCAAGGTTTTTTAAACACTTTTTGAAAACCAGCTAAAGATTTGCCAGAACCTTTAAATGATACTTATGGAGACACCTACACAGGAAAAAGTTTTCTCATAATATGGCAAGGAAAAGTAAAATTTTTCAGGAAAAGTTACTCAACTTTTGACTCAATGTTGTGCAAAACCAAGACACCTGAGGGTGAAGTTTCAGCAATATCCCATGAACCCCAACCAACCACCTCTAATCTCACACTAATTTTCAGAACCTCAACTGAATCAACTCAACTGAAACACCTCCACCAGCTCCCTATGAACTTCAAACGTAAAGCTCAATTGAGGCAAATACTCCCATCTCCATCTACAAATCAAAGAAAACAAAGAAAGACTCAAACATAGGAGAGCCAAATAGGTCCATTGCGTTACCTCAGACCTAGTATGCCTTAGACCAATAAACAGATGAGGCTTGTCCATAAAGGAGGGAGGTGACAGTGTGAGAAAGGGCTATCACTACGCAGCTAGCTAGTACAGCATAGGACAGTGATAACATCCTTAAGACCCAATCTACGACAATGTCTAATGATCCTCTTTCTCAAAATTGTCAGGTGACAACCCATGCCGCCAAGATTCCACATTGGGGTTGCTCAGATGCTCAGACTAGTCCTGAGACTACATCTAAAACGTCTCGTTAACTCACCTCTCTAAGAAGTAACACAACTGGACGTGGAGAGTATATTATGGAAATCATGATAAATTTGACGGATTATTGTAATCACACTACACCCAAGATTCACCTCACTCAGGGAGTAACACACCTGGAAGTAATGAGGGTAGAATGGAACTAATTTAGGAATTGATGGAAACCTGTACCTCATTGACAAAAAGAGTTCTTGCCTTAGAGGAAGCAAAGACTGCTCAAGACAAAGTGATCACCAGATTGAAATTGAGGGTCAAGAGGCTAGAAAAGAAGAGAAAGTAAGAACCAATAACCTATATAAGAGAAGAAGTTAAAGGCAGAGTGAGACTTCCTACTAACAAAACAGAGGAGTAATGAGATAAAACAGAGGAGCTTAACCTGATTTGATGGGCAAATACAGAAGGATAGTGGAAGAAAGGGTAGTTGGAGAAAAAGGTGATAGTACTGCAGATCAAGTTAGTACTGCTAGGCCTAGAAGTTAGGGCTGCCAGTGTTTCCTGTGATGTTTTAGTACTGCTACTCCATCGTACTCCCCTACAACAACACGATATTTGGTAATGAAGATCTCACAATTGCTCGTACACTTGTAAGATGATAAGTTAGAAAGCAAAGTAAAAGAAAAAGGAGTTGTTTCTCATAGATGAAGAAGAACCTCCTAGACTAAACAGATCAACTACAACACATTCAACCCTTCCAACATTAGATCAAAAGACAAAGTAAAGTGTACTGGTTAAAAGAAGAACTCAGAAGAAAACCAGTAGAAAGTAAAAATAGGGATCAAGGGTTAGCTCAAATTGAAAGTGATGCAGAGTTAGCTCAAAGATTACATAAGGAAGAGTTAGCAGAGTTAGACAGAGCACAAAAAGAAAAACAAAATCAAGAAGAAGCTACTAGTGCTGCTTTAGCTGAAGAGTTTGATGAAATTCAAGCCAGAATAGATGCTGATCATGAACTGGCTGTAAGACTGACACATAAAGAGCAAGAAAAGTACATAATTGAAGAAAGAGCCAGATTGTTAGCAGAATTCTTTGAAAGAAGAAAGAAACAATTGGCAGCAGAAAGAGCAGAGGCAATAAGGAACAAACCACCTACAAGAACTCAAGTCAGGAACATGATGATTACTTACCTCAAACATATGGGTAAGTACACTCATCAACAACTAAAGCACAAGAACTTTGAAGAAGTTCAGAAGTTATATGAAAGAGAGAAGAAGTGGATTGATGACTTTAAGCCTATAGATGATGACAGTCAACAGCAAGCAGAAAGCACTAAAAAGAGACCAAGAGCAGATTCTGAAGAAGAAAGTTCCAAGAAACAGAAACTAGAAGAGGATAATGATGCTGAAAAAGAGGAGCTTAGAGATAGTATGGATGTAGTTCCAAGGGATGATGTTGCTATTGATGTTGAATCTCTGGCCACCAAATATCCAATTGTTGATTGGAAGACACATATTTTAAATGAAAATATGATGTATTATCAAATCATCAGAGCAGATGGAAGTTCCAAGAATTACAAGATATTCAGTGAGATGCTTGATGATTTTGACAGACAAGATGTGATAGATCTACATAGGTTGGTAAATGAAAGATATGAGACAACAAGTCCAGAAGGATATGACTTGTTACTTTGGGGAGATCTGAAGACCTTATTTGAGCCTAATGAAGAAGATGAAATATGGAAGAATCAACAGGACTACAACTTGATAAGCTGGAGATTGTTTGACTCATGTGGAGTTCATGTACTGTTGATGAATACTGGAGTTGCTATTCACATGATGATTGAGAAGAAATATCCTCTAACTCAAGAAATGCTTTCAAGGATGCTAAATAGAAGACTAGAGGTTAATTATGAAAGTGAGATGGCATTTGAGCTTCTCAGATTTACAAGATCACAACTTTAGAAGTAGAAGAGTGTTTGGATACATCCTCCTGATGATCAAGATGCTGATACTGAAGAAACTTGATGATTAACAAAGTGAATATCAAGTTTAGGGGAGGATTTTTGGGAATTGAAGGCTTCTGAAGTTACTACTGTTAGTTTTGGAAGTTAATACTGCTGGTTCAAGATTGTGCTGCTGTTGAAGTTTAAAGAAAATAGTCTAAGTTATTAGTACTGCTAGCTACAATAGTTAGTGCTGCCAGTACATTGTTAGTACTGCCAGTATAGTTAGTACTGTTAGTTAATATTTAGTGCTGTTAGTCTTATATAGTTAGTACTGCTATTATGATATGCATGAGTTAAATTAGGAATAGATATGCATTATCATTATACTCGTTTTGTAAGCCCATTAGGGTTTCCTTAGTGTATAAAAGGAACCATACGGCATAGTTAGAAAAGCACTTCAATTACAAATCTCATAGTTAGTTATTTTATAACCTAGGCAAAATATTATCAATCAATATATTCAAAGTATATTATTCATTCTTCTTCTTAGTATTACAAGTTAGTTTCTGCATAACTTGGAGTATTCACAATCACAGTTTCTCTTATAGTTAGTTTGGATTTATCTAGGTTAACTAAGCTTTAACAAGCTAAGAAGATCTGTTCATTGGGATCAACAGTTTTGGCTTATTAGGCACGGCATATTTGATCGGTTTATTGTGTTTTGGCTTATGGCTTGTCTTGGGTATGGCTTAAGGCCTATTGGGCTTCGATTTATAATTTGGACTTATATAAAGGTTGTGAACTTTGTTTAATTATCCGGCTATATTTAAAACCGTAATGGACCTTAAGGCCTAATAACACGTAAATGGACTTATGGACTCAAATTGAATTCAAATGTGACAAGTTGGACTTAATGAGAGTTAATGGACTAACATTGGACTTCCGGGTCCAATAGGTAAAAACTTAACAATACAGACGATTAAAACGGATAAATTGGCTAATAAGTAATGACGAAAATGGAAAATGGTTAAATTGGTCAAACTTTGGGCATGATTGAGAAATTGTTTAGAAAATATGGACTTTTGGCATTTTGTCTAGATTTTTGGAAATTGTGAAAAGTATTGAAATATAAGGTTTGGAAACCTTGGAAACCTTTTACAAACGAACGGGTGATTGGTAGTTTTATACACGTAAAATATTTATACTAATATAACCTTAAGAGTAATTAAGAAAATTCCCTAAGGAAATTTCACTCTCAAAAATATATATGATACAATATATAATACGTATATTAAACCGGGTAAGTATGATCACCCGGGTCGTTTCCCCAACGACTAGTGAAATTAAAAAAGACGAAAGTAATAATAAAATATTATTATTTTTATTTAAAGTGTTATATACTTATGTATATATATACATATATATATGTATATATATATATATATATTTGTTTATTTATATATCATATCAATTATGTAGATGTTAATTTATTTATTTTCGATCTTTGAATTCCTACTTATTTCTTGTCGAATCCTCTTGGGCCGTTTGGTCAGTTGTTTCGTTTTAGTTGTTGGATATGTTTTGAGTATTCGGTGTCGATGTCGAACTTAGCCCAAGTGCATTGAGTTGATTTACTTAAGTACCACACAACCATAATACCAAAACATTTGTAACGAGAATAACGATTTGTAATGGGAATAAGAGTTTTGAGATAAGATAGTTATGTAAAGAGAAATGAGAATATTGGAGTAAGTAAGACAACGATGTTACAATAAGGAAACAAAAAAAAAATTTTTTTTTTCTTTTAAACAAAATATTAATGAATATCAAAATAAAATGTAGTGTTTTGTGGCCGGGTACTATTGTGCGTAGTAGACATTAATTGGTTCGTTGAGTAGAGAATGTTTGATTCATTGTGTAGAGATTATCTGTGTGGTTATTATCGTCTGTTGAGGTGAGTTCTCATAGCCTCACTTTTTAAATCTTTTCCGTTGGGGGAAAATGATACTCAAATGGGTTTTGAATTTTTTTCTGAATTGTGCGAAACGTGGTTTTGTTTTTGGGACAATTAATGTGCTTGTGAATGATATGGTTGGTACGCTATGCTGTGTGATCTTTCTGTGTGGTTCTTTACCCTAAATATAGCTCCAGCTGGTAGGCTTTAGGTGTGGTATGTCATCGAGGTTGCGACCCTAAAAGCGTTGGTACACGCTGCTTAAATACCACACAATCATAATACCAAAACATTTGTAATGGGAAGAGATTTTGTAATGGGAATGAGAGATTTTATAATGGGAATAAGAGATTTTGTAATGGGAATAAGAGTTTTGAAATAAGGATGAGGGTTTTTGTAAAGAGAATGAGGATTTTGTATGAGTAAAAGATAAACGCTTGTACAATAAGGCAATATTGTACTATAAATGTTAATAAGGTGAAATTAATGTTAGGTCGTGGTCGGGTATCGTTGTGCATTGTAGGGGTTATTTGGTGCGTTGAGTAGAGATTGTTTGGTTCGTTGTGTAGAGATTATCTGTGCGGTTATTATCATCTATTGAGGTGAGTTCTCGTAGCCCCACTTTTTAAATCTTTTCTGTTAGGGGAAAATGATACTCAAATGTGTTTTGAACTATTTTTTGAACTGTGCGAAATGTGGTTTTGTTTTTAGGATAATTGATGTGCTTATGACTGCTATGTGAATGATATGTGTTGGTACGATATGCTATGTGATCTTTCTGTGTGGTTCTTCACCCTAAATATAGCTCTAGATGGTAGGCTTTAGGTGTGGTATGTCGTTCGGGGTTGCGACCCTAAGAGCGTTGGTACATGCTGGTGATAAGACTAGCAGGGATACTAGGTCTTGGTACATGATTAGCAGGGATGCTAAGTCATGGGTTCGTGATTGTTCTGCATATATTCACTGTCATATAGCACAATTGTCCAACTGTTTGAGATATTGGCACATCAACTGGGTTTAAGATCAAACCTACGAGCTTACCAACATTATTGTTGACGTTTTCGAGTATCATTTGCAGGTGTGTTATTAACAAAGGTATATGTGAAGTATCGGGAATCAAAGATGAGTACATTTGGGAGTTTATTGAAGGACAACTGTTTGACTTTTTCCAAGGTCGCAAAATTGTAAACTTTTGTAAATAAACTTTTGCAAACAATATATGGTATGATCTTGTATCTTGTGCAATGTGAATCATTATGTCACATTCCCGTGTTTCCGCCGCTGACGGGGTGTGATAGATTGGTAATCAGAGCCAAGGTTATAGAGAATACTTTTTTTTAAATAAAGGAAAAGGCAACTATAACCAAACTAGAATTTTTGTAAAACCTCAAACATGGCGAAAGTCAATTAGCCCGAGAAATTCATGGTATCTCCTAAATTACGCATAGCATGGTCAACTATGCTTAATTTACAAAGGACCATGAAATGATGGGGGTAGTTTTCTTAAGCTATGTTAGAGGAAGGGAGGGATGTGTAGATGATAAGACCACCTGAAAATGAGTTGACCTCGAGCGTACGTATTGGGTAATACGTACTTTCGTGTAGTGATGTGATATGGATACACTTGCGAGTGTTGGGATCTAGAGTGTTGTTGATTGCCTAGTGCTTGCCATGCTGCTTTAATTATATTGCATGATGTCCTGGAAGCAATGATGATATTTGCTCGTGTTAATACGCAATTTGGAGATGCGTATTGGGTAGTTATGAGTGTGATAGTGCAAAATGCCCTGAGAGCCATATGGTTAGAGGTATATTGATTGGTAGTGATGCTGATTAAGAGTCCCTTAGTAGATATGTTAGGGTAAATGGTATGAAGCCCTGAAGTGCTTATTACTGTAGAATACATGTTGGTGCTGATTTGTCGTTAGTACCGTTCTTGGTGACAACTATAACAGAAATATATGAAAATATGATAATATATATATATATTATATGTAACTCTATATATAATATATTACTCAATATTATATAAGAGAATATATATACGTATATACGGTTACGAATACCTAATTTTAAATGTTCTGTTGATTATATATATATATATGTAAAGCATTGTGATGCTGGTAATTTGAGTAATGATATTTTGTAAAGATACTTATACAATTACTGTGTTATCACAGGTCATGTCTACCTTAGCTTATGTTGATTCAGAGACTATCACGCAGGCTGACGGAGCTTAGAACTCTCGAGTGCCCGTCCTATTACCTGATGACCCCTATGTAGCGGTTAGGCAGGCATAGTTAGTTGATATAGATACCGAGTCAGACCTAGAGGAGGCTCCTTCAGAGGCAGAGGAGTCACAACCATAAGGTTCTAGAGTACCCCTTATGAGTGAGGAGTTTGAGGCTTCTGAGCCATTAGGTACTAGGACTGTTTCATCCCATTCTCCAATTTCATCGGATTCCACCACACCATTGTCACCCGATCATCCACTTACTCATGTTTCACCTACCCCTACTCCCACCCGAGTTTCGTTTCACCATAGGACCGTACGTATGGCCATGCGTACTCAGCCGACCCTATCCCCGGGCATGTCAGCCTGCATAGAGGAGGCAGCTGCTTTGTCTCCATCTTCTTTCTGTAAGAGGTATAGATCCTCTTACGAGACATCATCATCATCTCTGACTCTTCCAGTACGGAAGAGGTACCGGGGTACATTTAAGCTCATATTAGATACTGATAGTGAGGGGGACGAGTTGAGAGATGAGGATACTGAGGAGGATGAGAGTTTGGATGCGGATGACGAGAGAAAGAGGTCAAATGACGAGGGTCATGGTTTAGGTGATGAGGATCATGGTTTAGATGACGAGAGTCAGGGTTTAGAGGATGAGGGACTTGGTTTAAAGGAGGAGGCTATACCTGAGGGTCAACAACTGGTAGTTCCGGTTGTGGAGACAGCCACGAGTGAGCCTTTAGGACTTGGTTATGAGGCGTTGAGACGTCGCGAGTTAGCAGTGGAGGAGGACCAGGTACCTAGTACATTCGAGGTAGGTTAGAGCTCTAGGTCTGTGCCAGAGCAGCAGGGAGCAGAGAGGGTATCTGCGTTTAGACATCCCACACTTGATACATGGGTAGATCTCAAGGATGGCAAGGTTTACACTGACATTCCAGCTTATGTACCACTAGCTGCACCTATTCAGACACTGCCATCTCCTAAGTGGTCACTTGGTTCCTTACCAGTTTCACCATCATCCCCTATAATTCCATCACCCATAGCTTCGCCAGTGGCTACCCCAACAACCACCATATCGGTAGATGAGGATCAGTTTATAGAGGTATGGGCGCAGTTTGAGCATCAAAAGAGCATACTCTATGATCACACTCAACGTTTGGATACGTTACCACCTACTTTGGTTGCAGATATCGATAGGGATGTGAGGGAGCGGTATACTAGGTCAGGAGCGGTTAGAGATGAGATCTTTTCGCCGAGGTATAGGTTTAGTAGTTTTGAGCGAGGGTAGGAGAGAGCCACAATAACTTTTGGAGCTTTGTAGAGGCTAGTGTTAGCATTGGAGGCATGGGCAGGGCATGTTGACACTCGGTTGGCAGATATGTCACGGGCTAGGTATGATGACCATAGACTGATTCACGATATGTTAGTGCAGCAGGCCGCTATGCAGCGTGAGCTTCAGGAGATGAGAGGTCATGTTACTGCTTTAGAGCAGGAGAGGAGCCGTAGAGGGCAGTAGATGGTATAAGATTGGTTAGGATTTTTTTTCTTTTTTTTACGCCACTAAACTGTGTAACTTCGGTTAGTGTTAGATTTAAACTGAGTAGTCTCAATGGCCGTAATTATGAACTGATTAGTATAAGTTGGTAGTGGATTCTTATCGAAATCATGGATATGATAGTAGTAGGATGATTATGTACAAAATTTGGAAATCAATGGATGGTAGCCCGTTTTATTACAAGAGTTGATATGTTCGGTACCTGAGTACGTCATTGTCTATATCAGTTAGTGACATGGTTCGTAACTCACCTCGGATAGGATTTGCTGTACCTATGTGGAGCTTGAAAAATATTCAAATGACATGTCAAACAGTTGCGTTAGAAGAACACGGAGTTAGGTAAAAACCTTGTGAAGTCATAAGGAGCCTAGGCCGTAATGGTAGTAGACTGATTTAGAATCTGAGTTGATTGTAGAGTAACCCCAGAGAATGTTCTAAATCCTTAGTGAATTAGAACCTAGAGTACTTGAAACAAGTAAGATCTACTGGGAATAGTTTAAGAAAATTTTGGTAAGTAAATCATGGAAGATGTTGAAAACAGCCATGCGTAGGTCGTAATGTGTAGGACACATACCTCTTGGAGGACTGGACCTACTGAATAGAACCACCGAGGGACTAGATGCCGTCAAATGTTCTAAGAGTTTGTTGACACGTCGAGGACTAGACCATATCCGGACACCCGACCAATATGTGACCCGAAGGTTAGGAAGAACTATTAAGTTGAGGAGATAGTAGGAAAGACTATCATGTTGTGTGAGACTAGGTCTGGATAGATTATGAGAAAGTATATGAGCTAGATGTCTGAACTAGGTCTTTAGGGGAATCAAAAGAAACCCAACTTGAAGAGACCCGATTGATAGAGGACTAGTGTGTTGAGTTGAGGAATGGAGATTTTCTGGATATTAATTATGATTGAGAATTTAAGTTGAATTTCAGGGGCGAAATTCCTTTAAGGGGGTTAGACTGTGATAACCGGTAACTTGTACAGGGTTAAGTATTATAAAATATCGTAATTTCCTATCGGAGTCTTTTGATTTTTTCGGCTTTATTGGCAGAAAGCTGAAAAGTTAACTTCGGTTGACTTATTTTGCGTGAAACGGTTACGGATTAACCGGTTGTTGAGTGAGTCTTGAGTTCCGTAAGTGAATCACTTCTGATTCATCTTTCCGTATCGGAATGTTTAGATTGTCATTTTAATGCGTTCCGGGAAGTTTTCCTGTGTTCCGCGAGAATCATCACGCAACGCGTACCGACACGACAGTTAATTTGAAAAGGGGTTTA
Organism: Tanacetum coccineum; assembly: GCA_026074375.1. Lineage (NCBI taxonomy): Eukaryota > Viridiplantae > Streptophyta > Magnoliopsida > Asterales > Asteraceae > Tanacetum > Tanacetum coccineum. The sequence continues at coordinate 32,626 of BQNB010054527.1, forward strand.
AAAATCGTAGGTGAATTTAACGAACTTATTTGATAAGTAATTTCGTAAGTTAAAATAACGTTTGTCTAGAACGTACATTGTGGAGATGTAAGTTAAAAGTTACTAGAAAACGGGCGTTTTCGTGAGATTTGAGTTAAGTGCCTATCGGTCGTAAAAGTGAAATTTGTGAACAAAGTCTAAAGTGATAAGAGGTATTTTTGAAGTTGAGAAAACTTTTAAACTTGTGAGAAAAGTTTCGGTTTAATTTGAAGTAACCTCGTATTTTGGTCCCGACATGTCCGTTAAATGTTTAAAATGAGTTTTGGGAAGTTCAAGTTGGAAATATGTCGTGTAAATAACCTAGATTATTGGAAAAATGTTTTTAAGATCAATAAAAATACTACAGAACTTTGGGAAATACTTTAAAGTCAGTTTTTGAGTTTTAAGTGAACCCGACACGAAAAGAAGGAATCCCGAGCCACATTGGTTCCATGGCCGGTTAGGGACAAGAAGAGGGAACACCAAGGCAAGTTTTTAGCTAAATGGTCCATACATGGTACATGTATATTTTTCCTAACCTCACACACACATTAAACACTTTCAAAAATCAAACAAAAATTGAAAAACTCTTTCTTTCAAAATAAGCTTGTGAATAGCTTATTTGGTTTCGGTTTGTTTTGGTTTTGGCTCGGCCTAACCGTGGGTTAAGGTTCAAGTATTGGGTTCGGCCCAATGCCATTCGACCTATTTGGTTTAGCTTATTTGAGCTTATAGCTTATTTTGATTTCGGCTTATTCGAGTTCGGCTTATATATTGGGCTTATGACTTGTTTTGGTTAAAATGGATAAATTGGTTAATAAGTAATGACGATCAAAATGGATAAATTGGTTAATAAGTAATGACGAAAATGGAAAATGGTTAAATTGGTCAAACTTTGGTCATGATTGAGAAATCAATTATAAAATATGGACTTTTGGCATTTTGTTGAGATTTTTGGAAATTGTGAAAAGTATTGAAATATAATGGAAACCTTTTACAAACGAACGGGTCATGTCGAAATTTTGTGAAAAATGTCGCACTTAAAAAATAATGTGGAATGATTATTTGGAGTCAACTCAACTAAAGTACAAAGGACGACTTTTGTAATGTTAAATGTTAAGGTTAAACGATTGAACATGTGACCGATTGGTAATCAGAGCCAAGGTTATAGAGAATGTTTTTTTTAATAAAAGAAAACGCAACTATAACCAAACTAGAATTTTTGTAAAACCTCGAACATGGCGAAAGTCAATTAGCCCGAGCAATTCATGGTATCTTCTAAATTACGCATAGCCTGGTCAACTATGCTTAATTTATAAAGGACCATGAAATGACGAGGGTAGTTTTCTTAAGCTATGTTAGAGGAAGGGAGGGATGTGTAGATGATAAGATCACCTGAAAATGAGTTGACCTCAAGCGTACGTATTGGGTAATACATACTTTCGTGTTGTGATGTGATATGGAAACACTTGCGAGTGTTGGGATCTAGAGTGTTGTTGATTGCCTAGTGCTTGCCATGTTGCTTTAATTATATTGCATGATGTCCTGGAAGCCTAGGTAGATATGTCACGGGTAGCGACATTAGTTGAGGATGCGTATTGGGTAGTTATGTTGTGTAGTGCATAATGCCCTGAGAGCCTTGGTAGGTATGATTGATTGGTAGCGATGCTGATTAAGGATGTGCCCTTAGTAGATATGTTAGGGTATGGTATGATGCCATGAATTGCTTATTCTATGTAGAACCTTGTTGGTGCTTGTTTGCCGTTCGTACCTCTTGGTATATATATATATATATATATATATATATATATATATATATATATATATATATCAGTGTGATGCTGGTAATTTGAGTAATGATATTTTGTAAATATACTTATAATCTTACCGTGTTATCACAGGTCATGTCTACCCCAGCTTATGTTAATTCGGAGACTATCATCCAGGCTGACAAAGCTCAGAGCTCCCGACTGCCCGTCCCATTACCTGATGACCCTTATGTAGCGGTTAGGCAGGCATAGTTAGTTGATACAGATACCGAGTCAGACCTAGAGGAGGCTCCCTTAGAGGCAGAGGAGTCGCAACCATTAGATTCTAGAGTACCCCTTATGAGTGAGGAGTTTGAGGCTTCTGAGCGATCAGGTACTAGGATTGTTTCATCCCATTCTCCAGTTTCATCGGATTCTACCGCACCATTGTTACCCGATCATCCACTTACTCATGTTTCACCTACCACTACACCCACCCGAGTTTTGTTCCACCGTAGGACCGCACGTATGGCCGTGTGTACTCAGCCAACCCTATCCCCGGGCATGTCAGCCTGCATAGCAGAGGCAACTGCTTTGTCCCCATCTTCTTTCCGTAAGAGGTATAGATCCTCTTACGAGACATCATCATCATCATCATCTCCGACCCTTCTAGTACAGAAGAGGTATCGAGGTACATCTAAGCTCATATTAGATACTGATAGAGAGGGGGGTGAGTTCAAAGATGAGGATATTGAGGAGGATGAGAGTTTGGATGCGGATGACGAGAGAGAGAGGTCAGATGACAAGGGTCATGGTTTAGGTGATGAGGATCATGGTTTAGATGATGAGAGTCAGGGTTTAGAGGATAAGGGACTTGGTTTAGAAGAGGAGGAGGAGGCTATACCTGAGGGTCAGCAGCAAGCAATTTCGGTTGGGGAGACAGCCACGAGCGAGCCTTTAAGACTTGGTTATGGGGCGTTGAGACGTCATGAGTTAGCAGTGGAGGAGGACCAGGTCCCTAGTACATTCGAGGTAGGTTAGAGCTCTAGGTCTGTGCCAGAGCAGCATGGAGAAGAGAGGGTATCTGCATTTAGACAGCCCACCCTTGATACATGGGTAGATATCGAGGATGGCAGGGTTTACACCGACATTCCAGCTTATGTACCACTAGCTGCACCTGTTTAGACACCGCCATCTCCTGAGTGGTCGCTTGGTTCCTTACCAGTTTCACCATCATCCCCTATAGTTCCATCACCCATAGCTTCACCAGTGGCTACCCCGACAGCCACCATATCAGTGGATGAGGATTAGTTTATAGAGGTAGGGGCGCAGTTAGAGCTTCATGGGAGCATACTCTATGATCACACTAAGCGTTTGGATGCGCTACCACCTACTTTGGTTGCGGATATCGATAGGGATGTGAGGGAGCTATATACTAGGCCAGGAGCGGTTAAAGATGAGATCTTTTCGTAGAGGTATAGGTTTAGGAGTTTGGAGCGAGAGCGGGAGAGAGACACAGTGACTTTTGGAGCTTTGTGGAGGCCAGTGTTGGGATTGGAGGCATAGGCAGGGCATGTTGACACCCGGTTGGCAGATATGTCACGGGCTAGGTATGATGACCATAGACTGATTCACGATATGTTAGTGCAGCAGGCCGCTATGCAGCGTGAGCTTCAGGAGATGGGAGGTCGTGTTACTGCTTTAGAGCAGGAGAGGAGCCGTAGAGGGCAGTAGATGGTATAAGATTGGTTAGGATTTTTTTCTTTTTTTATGCCACTAAACCATGTAGCTTCGGTTAGTCTTAGATTTGAACTGAGTAGTCTCAGTGGCCGTAATTATGAACTGATTAGTATCAGTCGGTAGTGGATTCTTATCGAAATCATGGATATGATAGTAGTAGGATGAGTATGTACGAAATTTGGAAATCAATGGATGGTAGCCCGTTTTATTACATGAGTTGATACGTTCGGTACCTGAGTACGTCGTTGTCTATACTGGTTAGTGACATGGTCCGTCACTCACCTCAGATAGGATTTTCTATACCTATGTAGAGCTTGAAAAATATTCAAGTGACATGTCAAACAGTTGCGTTGGAAGAACGTAGAGTTAGGTAAAAACCTTGTGAAGTCTTGTGGAGCCTAGGCCGTAATGGTAGTAGGCTGATTTGGAATCCGAGTTGATTGTAGAGTAACTCCAGAGAACATTCTAAATCCTTAGTGAATTAGAACCTAAAGTACTCGAAACAAGTAAGATCTACTTGGAAGAGTTTAAGCAAATTTTGGTAAGTGAATCCTGGAAGATGTTGAAAAGAGCCATGCGTAGGTCGTAACGTGTAGGACACATACCTCTTGGAGGACTGGACCTACTGAATAGAACCACCGAGGGACTAGATGCCGTCAAATGTTCTAAGAGTTTACTGACACGTCGAGGACTGGACTATATCTGGACACCCGACCAATATGTGACCCGAAGGTTAGGAAGAACTAGTAAGTTGAGGAGATAGTAGGAAAGACTATCATGTTGTGTGAGACTAGGTCTGGATAGATTATGAGAAAGTATAAGAGCTAGAAGTCTGAACTAGGTCTATAGGGGAATCAAAAGAAACCCCACTTGAAGAGACCTGATTGACAGAGGACTAGTGTGTTGAGTTGAGGAATGGAGTTTTTCCGGATATTGATTATGATTGAGAATTTGAGTTTAATTTCGGGGGAGAAATTCCTTTAAGGGGGTTAGATTGTGATAACCGGTAACTTGTCTAGGGTTAAGTATTATAAAATATCGTAATTTCCTATCGGAGTCTTTTGATTTTGTTGGTTTTATTGGCAGAAAGCTGAAAAGTTGACTTCGGTTGACTTATTTTACGTGAAACGGTTACGGATGAACCGGGTGTTGAGAGAGTCTTGAGTTCCGTAAGTGAATCACTTCTGATTCATCTTTCCGTATCGGAATTGATGTGTTATAAAAGCTTTAAATTTATAATTTTAATTTTATCCAATTTCTAACTAACACACAGGTAAAGTATAAACCCCGTTTATAGTATAAGTTTAGGGTAAGACTAGGTTGTTCCACGGGATTGGTTATTCTTAGAAAGGGTCGATTATATTACAAAAAGGGTATCTAATAGACTGTCACGATCTAAAGATAATGATTCAAATTCAAGATATAAAATGATGTTTGTTTAGGGGATGGGACCAAATAAAGATAAACTTGGATGGATCATGGGTTCAAGAATTAAAGTATAATCGATTAAAGAAACGGTTGGTTTACTAAAACGATTGTCTATTTATTATCATCAAAAATCCTTTCGTCTTTACTTCTGATTATAAAAATGCTTTAAGTTCGATTCATGTTTGTAAAATAGGAATATGAACTTTCTTAACCAAGTTTGTTAGACATGAGGTTAAGCATTAAACCTTTTTATCCTCGGTTAATGATCATTTTATTAGCCAATCCTCACAAGGCTAATATCTAGTTTTCAAAGACAAACAACTTGGAAATCAAACATATAGCCGGAGTCTTTAGACCTATATCCGAACTAGTATGATGATCAAATGATGATTAAGAGATCCGAGTGTAAAAACATCAAGTTCATATTAATAATTTCCAAAATTCTTTAGTTTATCCAAGTTGGATCCATAGTTTCCTCATGATCCCCAAACAAACATGTTAAAGTACTCCATATTCATCAATTCAAAACACATAACAAGCATGATCAATTCAGAATTTATAATATAAAAGTAGGGAAACGTGTTTATACCAAATTCAATAGCAAATAGTTTACTGCTTACAAGAATCTTCCTTCGAACGGGTATTATACCAACTTGTAAATTCAACTATAACGATTATAACAACTCTTTAGCACAACTTCTGAGATCAAATAGTATCTTCCTTCGATTATAACCCGGAATGTGATGAAGAACAAGGTGATTCTTCAACAATTCCACTAGAACTTCTTCCTAACTATTCTTGATCTAATATGAGATGAATTGAGAATGAGAAGTGTTGAACTGGATGCTTTGAGCCCTGAATTTTGAGCTCTATTTATACACAAACTTGAGGCTTTAGTTGGGAAAAGTGGCAATCCAAAGGTTGTATCAATAATGGCAATCATAATGATTTTTAAGTAACTGTAGGAGAAGTGCGCCGCACTTGGAAAATTGTGCGCCGCACTTGGTGTATCATTAAATTGCATTTATCCCGTAATGAAGTACGCCGCACAATAAAAATTATGCTCCGCACTTTAGCCTCGTTCATTAATTCTTCATTAGATTCTCTTCAAGATTCTTCTTATACCGACCGTTAGTGCATTTAACGGAATTTCTTTGCACGTTTAGTCCTTTTCTTCATTCTTGGTCTTGAAACGATTATTGCACAACAAACAACCAAACTTTGCAATATTTCATGCGTTAACATATATATTTCATGTATTTTTTAGGGATATTTTATGTATATTTGGAGCGTTATCACACCCCTCCCATACTTAGCTTATTGCTTGCCCTCAAGCAATCAAAGCGAAAGTATTTCGTTTTAATAAAACAAATTAATGATCACAAGCATAGATAACGCGACAAAGCAACTCACGAATTTTTTATAGATAAGATTCTTTTCACACTCGCTCAATTTAGTAAAATGGATAGTAAACGGAAGTCACTCATACGCGCAGTCATGAAATGTTCGAATTACCACAGGCTTGTACAAGAAACTAAACTTCACCGATATGGCTTAAGCACCAAACATAAACATCAAAAGAGGTAATTTATTTAGTGATATTATTTATTTATTTGTTGAAAAAGGTTTGTAATAAAATCATAATCCACCTTATCCATAATGTCACCAACTATTCCTTCATATCATTCTCTTTTTCTCTTTTTTTTATACTGATGGCTTTATTTTTGCCTTATTTCACTTTATCTTAGGAGAAATTTTGCTTTCCCCCATACTTAGGATAAGCACACTACTTCAAATGAACTTAGAAGTTTGCAACTTTCACACTTCATTTAAATAGCAATACCAACATTTACGTTCTTCAATTCGTAAAGATAAAATTTCAGATAATTTTATTAGAAATCTCTTTGAGCAAAATTATTGTTTACTTATATTTATATTTTTA
>BQNB010054528.1:13557-34785 GCA_026074375.1 Tanacetum coccineum
CTATTCGCGGCTAAAAGTAATTTTTGAAGGAGTAACATAATCATATCAACGTTTACAATAAGATGGCGGGCAAACGAGCAACAAGCTGCACCGCAACCCCTTTTTGGATGGCAAAACCAATCCTACTAAAATAAAGTTTTGTGTCTTAGGGGTCGAAAAATGATTATCCCTAAAATAAAGTTTCTATTCCGAATTTAGCATAATTAACCCTAATTAACTTACCCAAAACCCTAATTATTATCCCTAAAATGATTTTTGATGATCAAAACCTCTTAATTATAGATTATTTACAATAACCTAATCCATCCTTAATGATTGTTACGTTAAATAAAATCAATTGAATTGAAAAAGATTTAGAAAACAATACCTTTTGAAAGTCAAAACCCTAAAATTTTTTAGGGTTCTTTTCTTGTTATTGAGGGTTCGACCGATTTGGGTTGTAGGGGAGAGAAAAAGTGATTTTTGATTAAGTTATGATTTTTATTTATAGTGTTAAAAGATAATTACCAAATACAAGTTGTAATCTAATTAGGATATCTTTTTCTTTTTCTTTTCTTTTATTAAAATTCGTTTTTCTTTTCCAATTATATAAAAAAAAATTATTTATTATTATTTACAACTTTAATACCTATATTTTTGATTCTAGGTTAAAACATTTGCTTATTTCGCTAAACCTTGAACTTTCTAACTAGATTTTTAACAAGCCTTCATTTCCAATTATTTCTAAAAATAGAAAGTACTCTAAAATCACTAAAATACTAACATAATATATATATATAATATGTATTATATATATAGTACGTACACAAAAAATTATGTACACGACATTTGAAACTACGCAAAGCTTCCAAATGATCTCATTTCCATTCAATCTTATTTCAACTAGTACCATGATTCATCAATCATGTACTTCAATCTCATACACATATCTCTCACAAAACACATAAAACACAAAAGAAAAAAAAACACACACATAAACGCTTCAAATAAATTCTAAACAAACTGACCAACCGGCTCAAACCACAGTTGTCACACTAGGCACCAAGAAATGTCAGGCGGGTTCTTTAAAGTTTGCCCTTTACTCTCATTTATCATTTCAATGCCCGTAAATTAGCTTTGTCATGTTTGACCGATTTATTGCTCTTAGAGTGTTTGCATTACTATGTTGAGAAAGTTTGACTAATAATTAATTTTTAGCCTCAAGATGAAGTTGATCGACTTGTGTGCCATCAAGTCTCTAACTATATGATATGCCCTTTTAGTTAGTTCGTATCTGGGTTATTCTGAATGGGATATTGCCAACAAAACTGGACCAGTTGAGGCCCGTGTCAGTTGTGCGGTTAAAACTGATCTAGCTAGGTTTAGACTGGTAGTGAGCAGGGGCTGCTACTAGTATCAAGGAAGGTCTTCAATAAATCTACGGCTAGTTCTTTGTCGTAATAAAAATGTATGCTGCCCATAGTTCTGTTCTTGCTTGCTTCTTCTGTTCTGGTCTTCGCTTGCAAGTTCTAAGATTTTACAGCGTAACTAGATGTAAATTTTGTCTAGTTTGTAAATATGTCGACGCAAATTTTGTCTAGTTTGTAATGCAAAAGAACCCAATCTTACGACGTTACAAGCCAAAATTTAAAAATTAATCTGACAAGTTGTTTGCTACAACTCAATTAGATAAAGCCATCTTGATGGAAGAAGTCTTTAACCTTATTCGAAACATTGAAAACAAAAAAGGGCGACACCCCTGAGGTTAAAGAGTTTTATGGCTCTGAGAGTAACAAAGACATCTTGATGTATGTCGGTATGAACCCTTACTAACAAAAGGTAAACTTTTTGGATTATACTGGTTTTGTCGATATATAACTATTTATCAGTTACCATCTTATATACGATAAAAGTTGGTTGCTCGTTCAGGTAGTCATTGGCTCATTGCCACCTGCCCACCTGATATTTAAAGAGTTCATGATCAATAATCATTCTTCCCGTCACATTCGTTCCGGCCCCAATCTCAAAAAATTTGGCATTTTGAAGAGGTCTTTGTGTTGGTTGCTCGTTCACGTGCCACTGGCCCACCTGAGCATTAAATAGCTTGCCAAAAGAGTGTAAAGATTGGCGATATATATATCAGTAAAATAAAGTTCACCCATCATAAAAGGTTCACGTTTTGGCAAGTACCACATGTTATTAAAAAAAAAAAAGGTATTATAGTTTGCGTGTTTGTTCACTTAGCTTAAATTGATCTTCTTTTGTTCACTTACTTGAATAGAGTAACCTAAGTGAACAAAAACGTCATGTATAGTAACGACACGGATTGTTTTGATTCAAAATGCTGTAGTATTTTGCATCTAGAGAGCAACTTGGGTAGCTAGTTCAAAGCCTAGAGTATGTTCAGCACAACCCTTGTTGATTTTAGAGTTAATTACATAAATGTTCACTGTGGTTTGTCGGATTTTACGGGTTTAGTCACGCTAATTTTTTTCGCTGGGTCATATCACAGTGGTTTTGTAAGTTGAGTTGTCGATCAAAATGGTGTTATGGCAAAAGATGAATTGACTTGTAAACAGGTTTTGAGAGTGTGTATAACACGTGGAATGAACTAAGGTTTATAGAAAGTGAAGAAACTAATGAAGTGAAGTTTAGAAGCAAGGCTTGAGATCTTTATGGTGGTAAGCCTTTTGGAACAACAAAAACATCTGCGAAGTAGTTTGATTAGTAGCTTCATGTAGAGGCTCTACAAACATTTGTAGAATCAGTAATCATTTTTAACATAGCATTAAGATACACACATGGCCAAATTAGCAGCCTTTCCTACTCTCTTGATACTTATCTTCCATACATTCACTAAACAACTGGTTTGGTACTACCCCTCAAGTTAAAATACTTTCCATTATAAGCAAAACCCATTCTTTTGGAAGTTACATTTGATGTCTCCCAATGTGGATACCCAAAACCATATCACAACCCAGGGCAACAACATAGCACTTGTAACAAACATTTCACCCTGCAACTTCCACACAAAATCACTGCACATGGAATCACTTATCAAAGTCTTTCCACCCACAGATACTTGTAGAGGGCAAGTGCTCATGATCTTACATCCTAACTTCTTAGCCACATTTACGTTTAGGAAATTATGTGTGCTACCTGTGTCATTCAATATATGCAACTCATATATCCTACCAAACCTACTACCCACATTGTTTGATAACGTCAATGCATGTAAAGAAATTTGAGGCATGAGATTCCAGCACTAGAATTTCCTTCTTCCAAACTTTCTAACACAATCTCCTCCTCACCATCTGATTCTTCATTACCAACAATTACTTCTAAGGAATACATGTGACTTGGACATTTATGGCTAGAAGAATATTTTTGGTCACAGTAAAAACACAAATTCTTAGCCCTTTTTTCTTCCAACTCTTTTTGGGTCAATTGTTTCCTTTGTGGTATGTTCTCCAATGCAATTTGGAGCTCCTAAAGACAGTGGTTTTGGACCGGTAATGTGACTTCCATTTTGGTGATTGCTAATCCTTGGTGTGGGCAACAATGGTGGTTTATTCTTCATTCTAACTACATTATTAGTGGCTTCTTGTAACTTGGCCAGTGAATAAGCATTGGATAGTGTTTGTGGCTTAAACATTCTCACAGCCAATTCAGTATCATCAGGCAAAACAACCAAAAAGAAACTAACAGCTTTTTCAGGAGGTATTTCAACCCTACTCAACAGTTATTATAAGCATTTTGATAGTTTTTCATATTAGTCTCATATTTAACATTTTTCGCTAATGGATCATCCAAAGAACTATCAAATCTTTGTAAAATTGCCTCTTTTTAAATCAACAAAGTTACATTATCACCGATTATCCTCAAGTAGTGTCTATGACACATTAAACCAATATCAAATAGGTGAATAGAGATTAGAGATACCTTCTCCTTATCAGGCACCCTATAAATTTGCTCACACTTGTACAACCATCCTCTCACATCCTCGCCCCAAGCTTAGGAAACTCTATCTTATTTTCCCTGGCTATGCTGCATATTTTGTCTCTGATGATCACCTTGATTCTGTAACACTGCAACACCATGATATGTCACCACAACATTGCTTAATTCAGCCCTCAATTTCTCCATTTCCTCCCTCATTAACCTAGCTATTGTATCCCTTAAACCCTCCTCATGAGTACTTGTACTGGATTTGTTTGGCTAGGCATTTTTACCAAAATTTGATCAAGAAACACAGTATGACTCAAAAACTTTAACAAACTCTTGTAACAAACTGTAACTAACTAATCAAGAACTATAACTGACTCGATTACTTGACTAACTAACAGGTTTTTTAGATTGGGAAATGGAAAGAAGAGTGAATTTTGTACGTATTTTGGAATGAATGAATGAAGATGTATTATGATGGTATTTAGAGCCTTAGGTGTAGAATGAAATAATTGTTTAGGGGGTTTTATGAAAATAAAGAGGTGAGTGGTGTTATTTGGTGTTATGATTAGGGGAGTGGTGTTGGTGTTGGTGTTATGCTGATGTGGCGCTGACGTGACAGCAAAAACTTTGTTTATCTTTTTTTCTCTTTACTCCCTCTCTTCGGATATTTCTCTGTGTTGCCAAGTTTCTAACCTAATGTATTATGATGTGGAATAAGTGGTATTGTAACACAATCTTGAAGACGTATCTAGCCAAGATTGCTGCTGTGATACCAAATGATATGTACTTCTAGAAATCAAACTAGAAATGAAGAAGTACTATTTATATAATAGGAAATTTAAAGCAAGAATAGAATCTTGAATTAGATGAAGAAAGGATTTGTTATTTGATTAACAAATGTTTGTACAAGAAGAAGACCATTACAATCAAAATAAGATAAATGAAAATGATAACTAATTGGTATGTATACAAGGAATTTGTAGAATGAATTTGGGCAGGAAAAGCCGTTGGCCTGTTCTCGATGGAAGTTTTGACTTTTTCGTTGACTATCACTTTGACATATAACATGTGTCGTCAGAATCATATCGGAGCAAGAGCAAAATCAAAGAAGAAAGAACCCAAAACCAGTAGCAAAACAATATAAAACCAAAATTCAAACAAACCATTGCTTCCTTACGAAACCCAAAAGCGAGCAGTTAACAGATTCAATTTAATATGGCAGTATACAAGAATACCTCCACCATCTCATTATTACTCTATTATATATCCATCATCCAATAAAACCGCAGTTATAAGATTTTTGTTTTTGTGGTGCATTTTGTCCAAACAGAGAGAGAAACGATTAGATTTACATAACTTGATTTCATTAACAAACTAGAGTACAAGAGATTAAGTACGGGCTAATAAGCCTTTATTAAACTAAGGATGAATACATCATTCCTTCTCTTGAGAAAATGCTTAGTCCTTGAGTTTAGAAATGCTCTTCTTAGTAGAGCTTCTCCCAAGACAAATTTATTTTAAACCCTGATGATCAAACGGTTTCATAGTTCTGTCGCCTTCTAGTCTTTTTTAGGCTGAATGTGCGTGTTTTGGGCTTCGTCTTGTAGCATTCTCTTCTTTTGTCTTTTCCTTTGAATATCATCGCTGTTTCCAATAAACGTTGGCCGAAACTCAAGGCCACATACAATGAGGCCAGACATAGGTCCTTCATGACTTGTAAACTTCATATCAATAGAAAGGGAGTTATCCTTGAATTCCTGAGCTGAGTTAAATTTCCACACTTGAATCTCCATCCATTCGTCTTCCCTTTGTTTTGGAACCCGAGTGTTACCATTTATGTTCAATGTGCTTGGGATTATAAAATAAACAAATTCAGCCTCATTGTTTACTTTGTGGAGTATGTCTCGTACTTTCACTGGACAATGCAACCCCTGGCATTTTTCTGAAAGCTTGAACACAAGGTAACACACGTATTCTGTATCTTGTGACAACATTTGACTTTTGATTGTGCAATTAAGATGAAATACTTGTTGTGGTAGAAGCTCAATCACCTCCTGAAATCTGCATCTAAGAAGTGAAACTTTTGATTGAGAACAAAGATATATATAATGAAAGGACGCTACATCTAAGAAGTGAAACTTTTGTCAACCTTTTATTCACAAATTTTAATTGTCCACACTGGGTTAGAAAATCTAGTTTTTCCTGTGACATCTACATATTTGGATGTACAATCAAAAAAATTTAGTGGTTATAGGTAGGGTTGGCAATTCGTGTGGGATTCGGGTTATTCCCCAACCTGAACATGACATGTTTAAGTAATTGGGTTAGATTTGTCAACCCCAACTTGTTTAAACATAACTTGAAGACGACACATTTAACCCGCTTATCTACCTCGGTTGATGGTATAGCGACTTACACAAGTTAAATAGGTTAAATGGGTTGGCAGGTTGACCCGTTCAACCCATTTAACACCTTTAAACAACTATAAAATTTGTATTTTATTCCAGAAAAAACTTAAACGGGTTGTCGGATCCACCTATTTAACCCAACCCAACCCGAACACGACACACCCAACCATAACCCGTTTCTTTTTGTATCGGTCTCGGATTGTGTTTCATTTAGTGTACCGCCTCTAGTTAAAGGGAACTATAACAAAAATAGCTATAATATAAGAAGCAAACCTAGATTCGGCTAATGGTTTTGAAGTAAAAAGATCCACATTAGAGAATTTGTATAAAACTGCCTTTGCCGAAACCACAAGAAGTTTCTTTTCATTGACCTCGCCCAACCAGAACAACTCATCGTAGTTTCTGCATATCTTGAATATTTCTTCAAAGTTAGTTGGCAATTGCTGCAACTGATCCACATTGAAGTTTGATTTCAAGACTTGTTGGACTTCCTTCAATTTTCCGATTTCTTCATGTTTCACCTGTATACAAAACTATGTTAAACATGCAATATTGAACATGGTTTTAGTTAAAAATTTTGGCATGCATCCAACGTATTTATAATAAGTAAGCAAGAGAGTTTAGAAGGAACCAGGGAATATAATTGCAAACTTACTTCGTCAATGGCTCGAAATTCAATGCCTTCAACATAAACTGCACCATCTCCACAGTGGTACGATGAAAAGCTCTCAAGTAGAAAATCAAAGACGGTATCTTCATCTTGATTCAGGAATTGGTACAACTCAATCATCATCCAGTCCTTGTGTCTCCATGTCGCGAAATATGCATGTAGACTTTCGAGTCCTTTTCTATACTTTAGGTTAACATACATCGGGTTGCTTGAGAATTGTCTTGAATCACTAAGTTTGAAGACTAAATAGACTCCATAAACAACATTTGGAGTCAAAAGTTGAGTGTTTGTCTTTATTTCGATGTTCAATTTGGAAAGATCAAACATCTCCACTACTGTCTCAAACCTGCACATATCACCCATTTCAATCTTATAAAATAAAATAGCAAAAGTCAGTCATTAGAACACAGGGCCCAAAATAGGGGTACAACTCTATCACCTGTTGAAAAGAAAAACCCAGCTACAAAACTTCGAAAAGCAGGTGATATCAAACATAATACCCATAAACCAAATATGTGACTATCATAATTAGTCGAAAACCAATGAAACCTTGTTTATTTACCCTTTAATAGTATCATATAGATTAAATTGAGAAAAAAAGTAACATAAGGCACCTAATTTATCAATATGGGGCACTTAATAGTATAATACACAACACTACACGAGAAAAGAACCACAATGCAAGTTCAAAATACATAGGTAGGCTGTAAACTAATTATTTTGCTACCGTAAATAGCTTGCCATGCAAAAAGCGCTAAAGGAACTACATTTTTTCAAAGAAAAAGGAATATAAACATCTAACAACGATGCATATGTACGCTTATCACTTATGGACTAATAAATATAGAGAGGTAAAGTAAATAACCTTGATTCTTGAAGAGATTTCCACTCATGTGGACAGCTGTTTAGGTAAGAAAACATTGCCGCTGATACCATTTTATTTCTTTCTCCAAAACCATTGAATGACAGAACCTGTTACATAAAATGAAATATAAATCACACTCAATTTATATTATGTTTAAATGCATGTGTGCTTTTGAATCATCCATAATAAACTAAAGATACATACAACATATGATGCACAAAATAACATAACTTAGATTTGAGAATGATCAATTGCTTACCACTTTGTCCTGTTGAAGGAGAATTCCTTTTGAGAATGTGTTGTAAAGTTCCTCTTTCTTGATGGTAGAATAGATTTCTGGGCACTTTGACATCTGGATTATTTCTTTATAGTCTTTAGGCAATTTGGGCTCCCATATCTCATAATCCTCCTGTATATTAATTAATCCATTAATCAATAAATTCATGTTTTATACAATTACTTTTTAACACATTTGTTGTAAACTTGTTTCCATTTATTTTTTAAAGTTTTGACAGTTGATTTCTTATGTATTTGAATAATAAAACTAAAAGAATTTCATTTGCAAAACGTATTTTCTTCTTTTTCTATTTTATGATACCACTTAATTTACATAACAAAGTTTAGATATGTGTATTAGATAAATGGTTATCCTGAAATAATTAAAAAACTACTTGGAATTCCATTGCTTTCATAAGTTGTATTTATACTCACCTGCCATTGGCCGCTTCTTTCTCTTCT
This sequence comes from Tanacetum coccineum, assembly GCA_026074375.1. Classification (NCBI taxonomy): domain Eukaryota; kingdom Viridiplantae; phylum Streptophyta; class Magnoliopsida; order Asterales; family Asteraceae; genus Tanacetum; species Tanacetum coccineum. Next base: position 22,166 of record BQNB010054528.1, read on the forward strand.
GTGATTAGCATTGATACGCAATCCTTGAAATATAACAAAAGGACTGTGGCACAATTGTTCTTTTATACCTTATACACTAACTCATCAGTCTTTACTTGATAGCGCTTTTAGCCAAAAAAGGGTAAGTAAAGATACTCTATCATAAAGTTTTTACAGACGATATTTTCCCACACATTATGTCAAATAAAACTGCACCGAGTGAGAAGATATCAGATTCTTTAGTTAAGAAGCCTGTTTTCGAGTGTAGTGGGTCATGGTAGCCGATTGTGCCTGTAACATTGTCAATGACAAAGTCTGCAATCTGATTTTTTGGACATACCAAGGAAAGCCCAAAATCACTAATATTTGTATCATTCATCAAATAGTAGAATATTGCTGTTGTTGATTTTCCCTATGTATCACCATTTCTGGACTTGAAATAGGTTCCATGAGGAACTCCAACCCTGCAAATATGGATGCATATTTTAGCCGCATCACCCACCGTAAGACCTAAAAAAAAAACAATTTCGCTCAAGTGTTATTCAAGACTTCCTCTGATGATTAGGATAAACAATTATTTTCTCATCCTCTTCATTGCAGTAGCCTACAAGACCAATGACATTTTCATGTTTATACTCTGTAAGAATTTCCAATTCTGTCGCAAATTCAGCTTCTCCTTTCTCATTCTCCTTATCCAACCTTTTCACTTTCGTGAAGTTGGGGAGCAAATCTGCAAATTTGGGAAACCACAGGGAGCATATTTGCAGATTTCTCAAAAACTTAAGTACAAAGAAAAAGCTTAAATGGTAAAATCATATATTGAGTAAAAGATTGAGAAAATGTTAGTTTACACAAAGTATAATGTATGAAATATCACATATTACTATCAAGACTATGAAGAAATAAAAAGTTACTAGTATATTTTAAAGTATTGACTTACCTGAGAGTCTATTGCCTTTTTGAGTTCGTTGATGACAACTTCTATTGTTGGACGTTGCGCTTGAGTTTCCGCCACACATCGAAATGCGATTTCTAAAAATGTGTCCAAAGACTCTTTATTGGGTCCTTTACTTAAAGAAAAGACATGTTCATCAGTCTCCTCCTTTATCTTGTGATCAACAATTTCCATTATTGTCCGCTTTTCAAAGTGATCTCTTGCAATGGGTGCAATTCCCTTATCATTCACCTTGGTGTATACAGAATCATAGGCCAACCTCCCACTCAAAATCTCAAGCAACACTACTCCAAACGAGTAAATGTCTGATTTCTTATTTAGTTTACCATCCTCCTGATATTCCGGATCTAAATACACATATGTACCTGCAATCATATTGGTATAGATAGTGCTGGCCGCTTGATCTGCTGGGTGGAATTTAGAGAGCCCAAAATCCGCAATCTTTGCATTCCAATTATCTCCAAGTAGAATATTATCGCTCTTGATATCACGGTGTAGCATCTTTTGTTTGCCATGATCTGTGTTGTTGTGAATGTAATTCAAACCTTGTGCAATATCAAGACATATATTTAGACGTTGCACCCAAGTAAGATTCATTTTATCACTGCTTCCCAAATAGTTTTCAAGACTTCCTTTTGAAGCATGCTCATAAACCAGGATCATTGCACCAGTACCTTCATAACAAAAACCAAGAAGAGAGATTATATTCTCATGCTTACAACTAGTTAGAGTTTCAATTTCTGCAATGAACCCTTGTTCTCCTTTTTTATTGTTGATGCGTTTTATGGCTACCGTGCTTCGTTTTCTGGATAAATTGCATTCATCCACCCCTTCTATCGACAAGGAATTACTGCTATACAAATGTTCAAGAACTGCTTTGTATACTTTACCAAATCCGCCAGTCCCGATGCAGTATGCATCATCAAAATTATTAGTAGCCTCGTTTATATCATTTAGTCCAATCTTCAAGTGTTCCAAATTCTTTCCCTGCAAGATTATGGAGTTGTGCAGCACCAAAATTAATGCTAGAGGATTGGAGTGATATTAAGAAAAGAGAAGTGATTTTAATTGATTGATATTTATCAAACGGTTTTATCTGTAAACTTTGAGTTGGTTTAATCACTTACACTTTTTAAAAATGTTTTGATCTTTAACATTGTCTATTCCTAAGTCAAACTAAGTTAATTTAATGTAGGTTTCGGGCCGTGTTTGTGTCGTGTTTAGAATTGACACCCTTGCTTGCAACTTTCCCCCTTTTTCAGATTAAGCTGATCTGATCGATATTTTTGGGCGTGGTTTATATAACTAGCTCCTTGCTAGCTTTCTAATAAAAGTTGCCGTTCAAAAAAAAAAGATTATTTATTTGAACCAGCAACATGTAAATTTAGTAGAAAAGCCCCTCGCCAATAGATAGATAATTAATGATAAAAATGAACATTTAAACGTCAGAGTATTAAATAAAGAAAGATGTAAAGTTAATCTATTATATTATAAGATTCCGTTTGTATATTTATTGTGCATTATTAAAGATGAGCCTGATTTAATATCACAAGTTGTAACCCTAGTCGTAAAAGTTATACAAGCTACAAAATGTCATGTAAGTCTTTCGTAATAATTTGCATTAAATAATAAATGTTATATTAAATACTCACTTAAATCACATTATTAAGTTTGTAAACTTATTTTGAGTGTTGTAAAGCATCCATGTACCATATGTTTAGTCCATTTGATTTCCTTAGCTTTAAAAAAGTCTCTTCACATGTACTTATTTAATATGTTTAAGCTGGCTATAAATAAATAACACATGAAAATAATACACACATTCTTATTCTTGCATATTTAGTCCACTTATTTTTTTTTTGCAAAATTGATTTTGTTTGTTTAATTTATTTTTGTGTTTCACTTTGTTAGTTTATTGAAATTATGTGATGGATGTAGTTAGTCTAATAATTTTTTTTTTTTTTGTGATGTTGTAGATGTTTAGCAGTGAAGATGACAAAGATTTTGCCCAGAGGATGGAGCTTTGAAGACTGACGAATGATGGTCTACATAAAAATGAAGATCCATGCTTGGTAAAACTATTTTTATGTGTTTATGAGATTATTGGTGTGTTGGTTTATGTTTTTTTTACTCATACCAAGGGTGTTTTTGTCTTTGATTTGTTTGGTTTCTTAGTTATTTCTTGGTGACGAAAAAAATTTGAAAAGAAATGATAAAAGAATTAGAGGGTTGCAATTTGTCAAGGCAGACGAGTGGGTTGTTGATCAAATGGAAAGAAGTGTATAGTAAAATAAAGATGATAGATGTAGTAGGTTAGCAATAACTCTCATATATCAAGTCCAATGTAACTTTCATTTTTTATGATATTTGTATGAGATCATACAAGATTTTATATTCACGTGTTGTTTTTAAAATCTATTGTGCATCCAACAATTAACATGTCATCTTTGAAACAAAAATATCATTTATTGTACATGCAATAATAATATAGAGCTTGATTTATTTATCTCTTTTCGTACGACATGTGTGAAACCAAATAATAATGAACTTTTTTAACTTGAGACCAAATTGTAGGATGTTTAAGTATTCTTCTTTTTGTGAAGAACAAAATTCGTGTGTTTTGAAACAATTTTATACAAACTTGATTAGACTAATATTTTACCAAATTAGAATTTTACCGTTGATATAGCTTTGCGTTAAAATTGTAGCATAATATAGGCTGGATTTTTGTACCTTCAACTGAACGAAATCAAAAGTTTAGTTTTTTAATCGAAGAACAAAACCGGTGCAATGCACGGGTCTATAGCTCTCGTGATAAAAATGCCGCACCAAAACTATATAGGGTTTTATCAAAGTTAAAAACAAAAGCATTGAACAAAAAGTTAACTAGTTAACCTATAAGATAACTCAAAATAACGGATAAAATCATAAATTCACACTTTATAAAATATGAGAACGTTCAAAATCAATAGATAAAGTTGGACCAGGATTTTGAGACGAAAGAAATCATTTTTACTAGGTATGCCTTCGTTGTAGGTTCTATAAATGTTTGAAACGAAATCGAGTTTGTGTCTCTAATTATTTTTTTATTGTTTTTGTTTAGTTTGTTGACTGAGGGGGGTGTTTCTTTTCTCTCGATGTGAAGATACAACAACTATTTAAACCTACTCTTAGTTTAATAAAACGAAGACCGCACCATCGTGGTTAACATTTGTTGAGATGATCAATTTTTGTTTGTGTATATATTGAAAATGTACGTACTGCATATTTGTATTACACGCTTAGCTCAAATTTTAAGGAAAAAAAAATCAACTTTGAATTATTTACAAACGAAAACTATAAACTTATAATAAGATATTTTTCTGACAAAATTATTATGCATCATGTTCGGTGTTCCACAGGGAAGAGCGGCCACTAACACTAGTTCACCATATTTATCATAAAAATCTTAGTTTTATATAAAATATATTTTATGAAATATAAAATAATTCTATATTTTATGACATATAAAATACAATGTTAAAATTTATGGTAATGTAAAATCAAAATCACATACAGATTTTAGTAAGGTAATTGTTTTTTGATACTTGACAAAAACGTAAAATTGGCTTATTTTTACGGAGGATAGATAGTGGATGGTTGTATGGTTGAACAAGATGATAACTGCTGGTAACACTCTTTTTATTTAAATATAGGTTGGATAATTGGTCTAAAATTTTAAGTTTAAATAAATTAATTACTATACGTACCTCAAATTGAATGGATGATGTACGCTTAACTGGATTCTCATGTTTCCACTGAAGTTCTAAAGCTTTCTCAAGTCTTTTGACAACCTGATCGATATATGGACGATCTGCTCTATCCTCTTTAATGCACCAATATGCTGTCTCTGAGAAGATTTTGAATGATTTTGGGTCCATCTGTTTTCGTAAATGCGGATCAATCATTTCATCCAAATGAGATTTGGCCAGCTGACTTAATAACCCCTCTCCCAGCTCATCGTCATCGCCATTGTCTCCGTCTTCGTCATAGCCATTGTCAGTGTCTTCGTCTTTGCATTCATCATCGTCACTGTCTTTGTCTTCGTCTACTCCTCTCCTTGCACTCCTTCCGCACAAGACTTCGAATAACACAACACCAAATGAATACACATCTGACTTATGGGTCACACCGCCAGTCTTTTTATATTTTGGGTCCAGGTATGCATTCTCAATAATATCACGAGTAAGAAGAAGACGGTGCCTCCGAGCTACTGTAGTTTTCAACGAAAGCTCAAAACCAGATAATTTAGGTTCCCATTTGTCATCTAGTAGAATTATCGAGCTCTTGATGTTGCAATGTATGACACTAAAATCACGTCCAATATCGTAATGGATGTAACTTAATGCATTTGCAACACCAACACAAATCTTCAACCTTTGCATCCATGTAAGGGTCTGGTCACTTAGATATTTTTGGAGACTTCCGTTAGCCTCCCTCTTGTATATGATAGCCTTCGATTGCGCCATCGTCTCATCATAAAACCCAATAAGAGACACTAAATTCTTATGTTTGAGACTCGAAAGCATCGAAAGCTCCACCCTGAACATTTTGCTCTCATCTTTTGGAAAATCAGATTTGTAACTCTTTACAAAGATATCGATGAACTGTTCGGAACGCAAGAGACGACCACTGAAATTCCATCCATTTTTGTTGACCCTATTTTCTTCATCAAAATTGTTGGTTGCTGATTCTAATTCTTGATAGCTGAGTTTTAAGTGAGATACATCTTTGAGGATAGACTTCGTCTTTTTGCTGACATGGGATTCATTGCCTATAGATATGGAGGTCACTGATCCCTATATGTGTAGATTAACATGGTGTTATACTTCAGTTAGGTTGATTGATCAATTAAAACATCTTTTAAAGAGACGAATTGAAATAGTGAGAAGCTAAGTACACAGAACAACCCCACCACCATCAACCCCACAAATCAAAATTAATAACCCATCACCAAAATCACCATCAATTAATCACCTGGGACAGTCATGTGTAAATAAGATCGATCTAAAAGATAATCATGTATAACTTGAGTGAAGATTGTTGAAGTATACTCATATAATAAAGTCCCTCTATAGAAAGATAAAAAAATACTCGTCGCGATGGTGTATTTTTTTTCGTTTAATGATTTATCGTTTGATAGATATTTGAGTTTTAAGAAAAAAGGTGGGAAAGTGAATGATGAAAAAATGAGTGGTTAGGATTAACCCATACGAGAGATGAAATCATGACTAAACATGATAAGGTGTAAAAAATATAATATAATAGAATTAAATAGTAAATTAAAAAAATATTTTATTAAAACGATAAATAAATAAACATATTACTTTCTAATCAGGGCTTTACGATCTTCCATAGAAAAAAACACTTACGTGCGCTCTCATTTTGTACGTATACTAATCAAATAACACTAGAACCACATTTTGTAAGGCTACCCACTATAGTTAAGGGTCGCGACCTACATTTTTCGGCGCAACATCGGCTTTCTCTCTCCGGCGACCTACATGCGACCTTTTGCCACTATGAGTCGACCTTCATTTTTATTTTATTTTTTTTAACTTCAAATTGAAATTTCATTAATAATAAAAACATTACATAAATAATAAAAAAAATTACGTTATAATAAAAAAAACATTACATAAATGTTAAGGTTAACCACTGCCACTTCCAAGAACAGTATCTTTACGGAAAACCTCAACCACATTATTTTCAAATTGCGAGGCTAAATCCAGAATCACGTTCTGACGACTCTTATCTTCGTCAATTAGTTTTTGAACCAAAGCTTCAACTTCAGAGTCGGTATGTGGAAGCGAACAAGCTATTTAAAAAAGTGGATTAAAGTGTATCTAATTGTGTATAAAATGGTAAAATAAGTGGGTATTTATAGTATTAAAAGGTTTAAAATTTAAAAGATAAAAAGTTTTTTTTTTATTTTAAAAGTTGGAAAACACTTTACACTCGGTCGATAATTGTCGCATGCACGACAAATTGGGCAATTCGGTCTCCGGTGTGTCGGTCGCGACCGACTACCTACTACGGGGACGACCGAAAACGACCGTGTCGGTCGCCCGGCCCGTAGTGGGCAGCCTAAGTAAAATGCATTTAGAAAAACTCAATGTATTTAAAAAAAAATTTAACACTAAATAGAAAAAAGAATTCACTGTTGTCACGAAATCCCACGAGACACTTCTGGTTACATCCTTGATTGAGACTTAGTCTTAGGTCTTTTCATACAAGGAATATATGTTACAATAGTTGATACTAGTTGACTTCATTTTGATCTTGGTGGATTGCTTTTGAGATTAAAACGCAAGGCGAATTGTCACATGTCACGTGTCTTGACTGAGTGGGAGTAAGCTCACCGAATGAGTTTGTAACTCACGCGTGAGTTACCTCTCACCTACATAATTTATAAAGACTATATGAATCTAGCATTACTCTTTTCCTAAAAACTAACACGACATGTATTTAATTCATTTTGAAACAGCACTTCCTTATGTGGTTCTTACCTCTCACCTACATCTTATTTAATAGGACTTCTTATTTGTAACCAAAGTTCAAGATCTATATTAATATAGGCGGAGTGACCGCAATTTAAATAAAATAATTACCTTCTCATTTTTGGATGATATGCCTTCAACTTCCGCCGCAGCTACTAAGTGCACCTTAAACATCATAAATACGATAATCAGTATAGTTAAATTTTAAACCATGAAATAAACATGTATTTTCTCAAATGTATATTATGATACATGTGCTCAAAAAATTACTCGTTTGATTCTCTAACTTTTAGTTTTGTACCATTATTAAAAGCAAGAACTAATTTTGTAAAATGAGTTTTGCAGCAACACTATAATCACACATAGACCTTTTTAGCAAAAGAAAAAAAAAGCAAAGGACATCTTTTGCAATAGAAAAAAAACCAAGAAAGACACATTATGCAAAAGAAACAAACAAGGGATCACTTTTGCCTAAAAAGTCACTTTTTAACCGGTTATCTATTGGTACAAAAATAATGAAAGTTGACGTAGGTACGGCAGTAATAATATGTTTGGTACACGTATCAGAATGATATATTTGAGAGAGTACACACAATAGTATTATGATATCGAAAGAAAAAGAGGAAACATCGTCTTACAACATTTTCACGCTCCAACTGGAGTTCCAATGCTTTCTCAAGTCTTGTGACAATCTCATCTATATTCGGGCGTTGGGATTGTTCTTTATTCAAGCAATCATACGCTGTTTCTGTAAGAATGTTCAAGGATCGTGTCTCCATTTGTTTCCATAGATCTGGATCAATGATACCATCGAGTGTTTTGTCTCTATAATGAAAAATTGCCATTGGAGCCAAATACTTATTATCTGGATGCTCACTTATTGATTTTCTACCACAAAGTAATTCAAACAAAACTATCCCAAAGGAGTACATATCTGACTTATGGTTCACGGTTCCAGTCTCTAAACATGTTGGGTCTACATACCCTTTCACACCCTTAACTCTATTAGTATGAAATGAATGGTGCCTTTGAGATGCTTTAATCTTCATGGAATATTCAAAACCAGATAACTTGGGTTCCCACTTATCATTTAATAGAATTCTAGAGCACTCTATAGCCCGGTGTATTACGCTAAAGTCGCGTGGCTCATCGTAATGAATATAGCTCAATGCATGTGCAAGACCGACACATATCTCCAATCTTCGCACCCATGTCAACGACATCGAGTCACTTAGATACTTGCTTAGCATTCCCCTGGCCGTCTCATTCCTGATAATGATGATCTTCTCATCATTTTCATCACAAAACCCAACAAGCGAAACCACATTTTTATGCTTGAGACGAGAAAGCATGGAAATCTCCATCCAAAACACTTGTTCTCTATCAGTTCTATCTTTATTAAACCTCTTAGCAGTAATATCAATCAACTCACCGAGCCACAAGAGTTGTCCCTTGTATTCCTTTACAAACCCATATTCTCTGATGCCATTTACTTGAGCGAAGTTGTGGTCGTGATAGATATGCAAGGGGACTTCAAGTGAGCAAATACATGCTGGCAAAGACATTATCAGTTTAATACAAGAAAAAATAGTGAGTGAGAAAAGGTAGAATAATTAATGCTACACAGTGTTTCGATGTAATTCTTGAACAATGTCCTGACAAAATTTTTTTTTACATGTTGAGATCACGATTTGAGCCTAAAAATGAGTAAATATTTCGTACAGACTAGTTATTATGTTTGTGGATAATAATTAAAAAGTTCACCAAGTGATGTTTGTTAGTGATTTCATGCTGAGATAGTCTTTTATAATGCAGTCAGTTATTATGTGCTTTTAAGGTGTTCTTAAAGCATTTGGTCCCGAATCAGATGGTGTAAGTATAGACTTTGAATATCTGATGCAGTTTAAACGGATAAATAGACTTTGAATCAAACCCACAGATTTATGGGCAGAAGGTGATTAAGTGGATTTTGGAATAGTATTGTGGATGGCAATCAATCCTAGCTGCTGAAATATACCTTATTTGGAAAGAGGGGCATTGTAGGATTTTTGAGAAACGCTGAAAGGTAATGGAGATACATTGTTTAAATGTTTTGAAAAAGGCTAACTATTGACCCTATGCGAAAGTGAAGAACTCTCCTGCTGTATATACATTATGCAACCCACAGTGTAAGATAAGTTTATGTGATCGCAGCAGGAATGCTTTGGATTTTGTTTCCTGACATGGGTAGTTGATGGTTTTTGGATATTATGCGCACTAAATGTTTGTGGTATTTCACCCTTTATCCCGAACTGCTTCTACATAATGTTGTTATGTGACACGGTGACTAATTATCGGTTTGCCATATATACTAGTTGTTTGGTCGGAATGTTTGGTTTTAATTGTGTTTTTATTTACCTTTCTGGATAATTAGGGCGTACACAGATGTAATATTTGATTACCTCTACAACATTATTCGTCTCATCATCAAGTATCAAACCATATGTTTCTTATGTTATGACCACAAGAATGTTGAAAGTTGCCAGAAAAAGATAGTTTTGAATCGATGATTTTTTCACCGAAAAAAGAGGAAATTGGTAATGTGATGTGTGTGAGTTTGGGTTCACGTAACAGTACTCTCACTCTAGACTATTTCTGTGCCTACACACCAATTGGTTAGAAACATTCAACTATGTTAATTCTAAATTCTTAATGATGAAAAAAGCTTATAAGCAGATCGTATTTGAATACAAAGGCCCGGAAAGTTTGTGGAATCACAATTGTGCCAAGGTCATGCAACCTGGTTACTGTTTTAACTAACACTTTCCATTTTTGCTTTACTTCTACTACATCATAAAGAGAAAGATGGATAAAAGAACTGGGCAATGGAAGACGTGATATCAAAGGGCTTTTAATTATGTATAATCAGGTTTATGGGGTCTGGTTAATGTGTATAGATCAATGAAGTGAAGTTTCAACGCTTTCTCAAGTCTTGCAAACAGAATCCCAAACACCCCTATAGATGAGATTGTCACAAGGCATGAGAAAGAGTTGAAACTTCAATTGGATTATATGATTATTGCATTTTCAAAACGCAATAATCTGACTAGTGTTTGGATATGAAAAGTAGAGAAGTGCTTATCTGTGTTTTCAAAACGCATTTTCTAAAAGCAGGTTGCTACCTGCTGTTGTAAAACGCAGGTATGCGAAACCTTTTACTTGTCATTGGCAAATTTTAGTCATCATCACTTCCGTTACTAATCTTATTCCTACAGATCTTCAAGTAAATAGATGATTTTCCAGACTTTAACTTCTTCAATCTGTGGATATTCATTCCTAGATCTGATACACGACGGCAGTATTAAAATTGGTCTATCTAAGCCACGAAATCTTAAGTCAACATGTTTTATTCAGTGAAGTGAATTGAGTTCACAAATGTTTGCAGACATCAAGAAGTACTTTTACTAGACCACTTTTTTTTTCAATGTTTTGAAACCCGGTTCGACCCGGCCAGCTCAACCGGTCGAACCGGTTCCGGCTTAAATAACGGATCAAAAGAAATCGTTTTTAAGAATTCAAAACCCAGTGTGATCCGCCGGGTTTTACCCGTTTCTATAATTCTGGCTGGGTTTGTCATTAAATTTTTAATATGTGTTCCACATTGCATTTTACAGGTTTTTTACGGCTTTAAAAGCTGTTTGGACAGGTTTTTATGGTGCTTTAAACACTTTCTATATGTTATTTGGACAGCAGAAAGATCAGCATTTTGAACAGGCTTATATGCTGTTTTACATGGCTGTTGCAAAACAAGTTTTTGCAGCAATTACATGCTGTTTGGACATATAATGTTGGATGTTTGGACATACTCTAAATGAGACTATAAGAGGAGTAGCCTACAAGATAGAGTCTTGTTTAGTTGATGTTCTTATGTATTTTTGTATTGTTTATAGTTCTTTCATTCAATGTTTTTTGTTGCAAAGCCTCTACTGCTTTAAAGTAGTTTGTGGATCGCCAAGTTTATGTAACATACCAATTTTGATTTCATTGATCATCTTTCCACTATTGCAGTTATTTGCTAGTCTCTCAACTTGGTATAGCAAATAACATTTTTGGTAGGTGATATAAGTTGGCTTACATGTACCTAACATGTATGTTTCATTTTAAACTATTATAGTCATGATAATTATATGATATATAATTGTGTAAGTTTAACTTTGCTATACTTTTGGAATTTTTGGTGATTCAGTATCGTAATTTCTTTCATGAATCGTTTTTCTTCGAGAGAAAACTTGGTTTCTTTCCACTATTCGTTTAAGATTGATAGGCTGTACTATATGTTTTCCTTATTGAATCATGGAGGAATCTCAAAACCTCAGTAATAGTTAATGTTTTGTGTTTCCTTTTAATGAATTAGCAATCATATTTTAACTGGAACATCAGTTTAATAAAATAGCGTAATTTTCTACATCTGTGACCACCTTATTGATCACTAAGTGTCAAAGCTAGTGACCAGCTTATGGCCTCTACTTGGCGTTAACAGTGTTATCTAACTTGACTAGTGACGCCATTCACAATTTTAGTGACAAAATTGTGTGACAAATAGTGACGACGTACATATGAATTACATATGAAGGCATAGCGAGCACACACAACCAGGTTGGGTCCAGCCCAGAAGGCAATGGCACCCTTCACTTTACGCACACGGGAGGAAACCCCTATCGCCCTAGACAATACTCGAACTTGAGACCTTGCCTAGGAGGGTAAAACCTTCATACCATTAGACCAGAGGCCCGTTAGTTGTAGTGTTGTTTCTGTTAGTAGATTATAATTGTCATGTTAGCCCATTATTTTGTATGAGCTTAGCTCACTTACGTCTTGTACATTATTTATACGTATAACTTTTATAGTGACTTTATAGTACCTTTAAGTAGCCATTTTGTACTTTCAACCCACTTCCTGTATCAAAATATTGGTTACATGCAAATTTTATAGATTGTATTGTCGAAAGTAAAACAGCCAGCAGCTAACATACACTTTAAATACAATATTTTCACATGTGAGACTTGAAATTACAATCTTTATGTTATTAGATTGATAAGTGCTTAATTACACATATCTTTTACCTCTAAAAACGAGCTTAAATGACCAAAAACAGACAAAAACTGCCA
>BQNB010054529.1:0-27230 GCA_026074375.1 Tanacetum coccineum
TTTTTAAATTGTTTGAATTGTTTTTAAATTGTTTGCACGAGTCTGTCTTGCCAGACATTCCATATGGCGTATCAAACCCCGTTGGATACGGCGTATGGATGTGTCTGGACGTTATCAGTCTGTAATTTAATTTCTGTACTCTAAAAATTTTAATTGTTTTTACAGGAACAATACGGCGTATCCTAGGGTTTAGGATACGGCATATTGACCCTGTACAGTTGTGTGTTTAATTGTTTTCCTGCATTGTAACCATTGTATAACCGAGTTAGGAATTGCACCTTTGTCTTTTAATCTTTTATGCAGGACCTTGCTATCAGGAAATTGATAATATGGTATACTCTAAAAAAATGTGTGTTGAACTCGTACGAAGCATTCTGAAGCCTCATCAACACACTTTGCTCAAAGAACTCAAATTAGAGAATCATCCTGAGCAACATATCAGGGGAGTTCCTCGTTCTAATTCCATTTCCCATTTTCTTTATTATTTTATATATACTGTTAGGAATATGAAAGTATCGGTCACTTCCATTGATATCATTCGATAGCTCGTTAAGTAATATTTGGAAACTTAGTAGGCTAGTTAGTCCAAGGCCCATGGAAAGCCCATGAAATCCAAGCCCTAACCGGCCTAGATAAGCATATATAAACCCTTTCTATGCTATGGAAAGGGTGTTGGTTGATCATTTCTTTCACATAGTAACATTACATTTTCTTTCTTACTTTCTCTCTCTAAGTGTTCATCCAACCACCTCTCTTTCTCTCTAAAACTCTTCATTAAATCCATAACTTGTGTGCATTAAGATATTCTACAATTGGTATTAAGAGCCATGGGGTATTTGTGAAGGTTGTGTGTGCGTTTGTCACCCTTGTTTACTCGTGTATGTGGTTTGAACTTCTCAAGAGGTTTTCACCTTTTGAGGATTTAAAAACCATCAAGCTCTCATTTTTCTTCTTTATTTATCTTAGTATAGGCTAGTTGTACAATAAAATCTTTGAAAAACCATCAAAAATTCTATTTTTTAGTCTTTTTGGTTCGAACAAGGGTTTTGTACCAACAATCTTGATTTCTAATTTTTCATGTCAAAAACGTTAAAGTTTGTGTTTTTAAGGTTCTAATAGTCTTAGATAGGTTAGAAGTACAAGAATAATAGGGTAAAAACATTAAAAAGTGAGACTTTTTAAGTTTTTTGTGTTTTGAGATTCGAAGGTATGTAGGCGAGTTATACGCAGTCCTTAAGGCGAGTTATACGTAGTCATTCAGGCGAGTTATACGCAGTGCTTAAGGTGAGTTATACGTAGTCATTCAGGCGAGTTATACGCAGTCCTTAAGGCGAATTATACGTCATTCATTCAGGCGAGTTATACATAATCACTTGGGCGAATTATACGTGTTATTCAGGCGAATTATACGTCATTCATTCAGGCGAGTTAAACGTAATCACTTGGGCGAATTCTACATGTTATTCAGGCGAATTATATGTGTCTTTTTAGGCGAGTTATACATAATCACTTAATCGAATTATACATATTTATTCAAGCGAGTTATACGTTCTTCTCTAAGGCGAATTATACTTCATCATTTGGGCGATTTATACTTCATCATTTGGGCGATTTATACTTCATCATTTGGGCGATTTATACTTCATCATTTGGGTGATTTATACATCAACTTTTGAGGTGATTTATACATCATCTGCTTGGGAGAACTATACACTTTCATAAGGAGAATTATACGGTTGTTCTTTGATTTGTAAAATCCCATGAAAACTTGATTTCCTAGTTTTATCAAGAATTGTAAAATCTCATGTATTCCAAAGACTCAGTCACTTTAATCAAATCTCACTTTAACACAACAACCTCCAATCACTGTTTGATCATCTTTCAACTTAATCACATATCAAATCAAAATGGATTCAATCATTCCAATTGGTCAAAAGAATACTCTTGCTGAGTACATGATACTCTCTGGTGTTGACTATCGTCCACCAATGTTGGACAAAGACCTGTATGACTCTTGGAAAAGTAGAATGGAGTTATACATGCAAAACAAAGAGAACAGAAGAATGATACTTGAATCAGTCAAACACGATCCACTCATTTGGCCTACTATTAAAGAAAATGGGGTGACCGGGACAAAGAAATATGTTGAATTGTCTGCTACTGAAAAAATCCAAGCTGATTGTGATCTCAAGGCAACTAATATTATTCTTCAAGGTCTACCATCTGATATCTATTCACTTGTTAATCATCAAAGAGTTTCCAAGGATCTATGGGAAAAAGTTTAACTTCTAATGCAAGGTACCTCTTTAACTAAGCAGGAAAGAGAGTGTAAACTGTATGATGCATTCGATAAGTTTACTCACATCAAGGGGGAATCACTTCATCAATATTACTGGATATTTACTCAGCTGATCAATGACATGAACATTTACAAAATGAAAATGGAGCAATTTCAAGTTAATACCAAGTTCTTAAACAGTCTTCCACCTGAATGGAGTAAGTTTGTGACTGATGTTAAGCTTGTAAAAGATTTACATACTACCAAATTTCATCAACTTCATGCATATCTTGAACAACACAAGCTCTATGCCAATGAAGTCCTTCTCATGCATGAACGCAGTCAAGATCTACTTGCATTAGTTGCAAATCATCAAATGACACCATCTCACTTCAACACTTATCAATCTACATATAACAATTCCTAGTTTCAACAACAACAACAGTTTTCACCATCTTAGTCTCCTCAATATGGATCAAATCATTCCACACAACATTACTCAACTACTTATCCATCTACACCACATGCAATCACTTACCCATTAGCATCGTATCCAAATGCTTACTCATCAACTATTCATCAAGAGGCTTATCCATAGCTAGAATATGTTCCTCAAATTGAATATATTGTCTCCACAGTTAATCAACAAACATACCTTGCTGAATTTCCTTAAATAGACTCTGGTCTAACAATTCATGTGTTTAAGCAAGGAGATGACCCTATTGATGCCATTAACAAAATGATGTCATTTATGTCTACTGTCGTCCATCTCGTTTCCCATCTACCAACAATCAGCTAAGAAATTCATCAAACCCAAGACAACAAGCAACTATTCATGATGGAAGGGTGACTGTTTAACCACTTCAAGGGAAACAAAATTCTTATGTTGTTGGTACTTCAGAAACAAGAGCTAATACTTTGGGAACAAGAGGGAATTATTCAGTTCAACAAAGGGTTGTGAAGTGTTTTAACTGCCAAGGGGAAGGTCATATGGCAAGATAGTGTCCAAATCTAAAGAGGAAAAGGAATGCTACGTGGTTTAGGGAAAAAGTTCTATTGGTCGAAGCTCAAGGAAATGGTAAAGTTCTGAATGGGGAAGAATTGGAATTCTTGGCAGATCCTGGTATTACAGAAGGTCCAGTTACACATTCGGTCATCACACACAATGCAGCTTATCAAGCATATGATTTGGATGCATATGATTCAGACTGTGACGAGATCTCTACAGCCAAAGCAGTTCTTATGGCCAATTTTTCTAGTTACGGATCAGATGTTCTAAATCAAAGTTTTCAAGAGATGCTGTATTTTGAACCTTCTCATTTTGTGGAACATCTAGAGAATGAGATACATAGTGATAGTAATATCATTCCGTACTCTCAGTATCAGATTGAATCACAAAATGCAGCTGTTCAGGATACAAATTCTTCTACGCAACAAGATGCCTTGATATTATCTATGTTTGAACAACTGTTAAATCAAGTAACTAACTGTAACAAGGTCAATAATGACAACCTAATTACCAATGAAACCTTATCTGCTAAGATTGAAAGATACAAAGAACGGGTAAAATTGCTAGAAGAAAGACTAAATGTGGATTTAGGTACATGAGAAAAGCTTATAATAGATGATTTAATTCGGGAGAAAAATGCATAGTTTGCGGATTTGTTAACAATCTTAAATAAACTCTTTCTGAACAATCAAAGGAAAAGGAATTGTTAACAAAAACATTTAATGTTTTCAAAAATGAATCTAAGGAAAAAGAAGATAAGAAATTGCTTTGGAAAAGAAAGTTAAAGAACTAGACAACATTGTCTGTAAAATGGGTCAATCTGCGCAAACTGTGCATATGCTCACGAAACCACAAGTTTTCTATGATAACAACCTGAAACAAGCTCTTGGTTTTCAAAATCCTTTTTATCTTAAGAAAGCTCAGCAGATTAGGCCAATGCTTTATGATGGTAATGTTATTGCTAAGGAAACTAATGTGATTTCAATTGCTGATTCTGAAGAGACTTTGATGCTTGAGGAAGAGAGTCGATCCAAAATGCTTTTAAAACAAAGTGATCCAATGGTCTTAGAAAAGAAAGTTAACACTAAACCAATTAATTATGTTGAGTTAAATCGATTGTCTAAGATTTTGAGTAACGTTTTTGTCCCACAACAAGGAACGTCTGATAAAAAGCTTTACCGGTTAACAACCTCTCACACAAAATACTGACCAATCTGCTTCTTCGCCTGTCAAAATTGAGGCTCCTCGGGAACTTCTAAGGTAAGCCTCAGGTAAAATACAATCCTTAAAAAGCTTAAATACCATCTTGGCCAATTTGACAATGTGGGGAAAAGGCGGATTATGCCTAATGCTTTAACAGAAGGGGAATGGGAGTTTGAACACACTAAAGCTGTTTTACTAAAGAAATAATTCCATATATAATAGACCTTAAAAGACATATTTGATGTTTTTAATAAAGATCTTCTAAATGAGGTGGCAGAAGTACAGACAGTTTTTAACCAAATGGAAGCAGCTGTTCAACAGTGTTCTGTAGACAAACAGTGTTTTGAAATTCATAAGACATAATTTTTTATTTAAAACCGATCGTACTCTTGGATCAATCATTTATCAGATATTGTGAATACTGTTGTGAATTCTTCGTTAGATAATAATACTTCTGTGAATGTGAATTATTTTGTTGCAATGAATGATTCTGTGAATTATGTGGAAATGTGCAACAAGTGTCTCGAACTTGAAGCTGAGCTTATCAAACAACACAACATGGTTGAAAAGATGAGTATAATAGACTTTCGAAAAAAATTTCTAAACTTGAACAACACTGCATTTCTCTTGAAATTGCAGCAACTCATAAAAAGAAATTTTTCGGAAAATAATAACTCATGTGTGAACCAACTGAACCTTTATTGATCAATTGTTGAATTAAACAATTTAAAAGTGGCTTCAAGCAAAAGACACGACTCATCAAGAAGTTTAAAAGCACACATTAGCTTCGTCAATGAAACTTCTACCAGTAAAAGTATGAGAAAGGACTTCGATGAAATTGAGACTATCAACATTGAACTGGAATATAGGGTTACAATACTAATTACTAAAAATGAGCATTTGAAATAGACATATAAACAACTTTATGATTCAATTAAACAAACATGTGTTCGTGCTAAAGAACAAACTGAATCTTTGGTTAATCAAGTTAATCAAAAGTTTGTTGAAATTTATGATTTAAATGCTCAACTTCAGGAAAAAGTTTTTGTCATAACAGCACTAAAAAATGATCTTAGAAAATTAAAAGGGAAGGACATAGTTGATAATGCTCCCCAAATGTCAAAAGCTTCCACTATTGCTCCAGGAATGTATAAGCTTGACCTAGTAACTAATAGACCTCTATTGTCTTCTACAAGAGTAAACCCTTATACTAGTGCTAGCGGATCAAAGCCTTTAGGCAATACAAAGAATGATAGGATTTCACGAACACCAACTAGTAATGAGAAGAATAAAGTAGATGTCCAATCTAGGAAAGTTAAATCTACTTTGAATAAAAGGAACTCTGACTCTAAAAATGTCTGTAATGAACATGTTAAGCATCTTGTTAAAGGTGCTAAGGCTCTTTGTTCTGTATGCAATGAATGTTTGTTTGATGCTAATCATGCTTGGGTGTTTAATTGATCATGTGAATAGTATGAATGTGCGTGCTAAATCTTCCTCTAAGAAAAATAAAAAGAGAAAAGAATGGAAAGCACTGGAAAAGTGTTTAACTCTGTTGGATATAAATGGAAACCCACTGGAAGGACTTTCACCTTAGTTGGAAGTGCGTGCCCTTTAACTAGGATAACCGCCACTAATAAAGTGCCTCTTAGGGTTCCCATTCCTCTTGAAGTAGTTGCACCAAAACATGTAGTAACTAGAATATATATCAGGATACCTAAAGTACCTAAGTCTGTTCCAAATAGAAAACCTAAGGTTGCAAAATCTATAACTGCTAACAGAATGGAACCCGGTACATCTCGGGGATCTGATACTTCAGTTACTCCATCTTCTTCTTCTCTTATCGACAGCAGGTTGTCTAAATTGTTCTGTGGTATTTGGACTCCGGATGCTCCAAGCACATGACCGGAGATCGCTCTCAACTCACCAATTTCCTTCATAAATTTCTTGGTACTGTCAAATTCGGTAACAACCAAGTTGTGAATATTATGGGGTATGGTGATTATCAGATAGGGAACGCCACAATTTCAAGGGTTTATTATGTGGAAGGACTAGGACACAATATATTCTCAGTTGGTCAATTCTGCCACTTAAATCTTGAAGTAGCCTTCCGAAAACACACATGCTTTGTTCGTAATCTGGAAGGTGTTGATTTACTCTCAGGATCTTGAGGAACTAACATGTACTCTCTGTCCATTGGGGATATGATGGCGTCTTCTCCTATATATATCTTGTCAAAACCCACAAAAACTAAGTCATGGTTATGACATCATCGTCTGTCCCATTTGAACTTTGGTGCTATTAACCACTTGTCTAGACAAGGTCTAGTACGTGGTCTTCCTAGGCCTAAATTTGAAAAAGACCACTTGTGTTCTGCATATGGCATGGGAAAAAGCAAGAAACAATCACATAAACCCAAATCTGAAGACACCAATCAAGAAAAACTATATCTTCTACACATGGATCTTTGTGGGCCTATGCGTGTTGCAAGTGTAAATGGAAAAAGGTATATCCTCATCATTGTAGATGATTACTCTTAGTTCACATGGGTGAAGTTTCTAGCTTCAAATGATGAAGCTCCTGATTTTATAATCAAGTTTTTAAAAATGATACAAGTTAGATTGAATGCAACTGTCAGGAACATCTGTACAGATAATGGAACTGAGTTTGTTAATCAAACTCTGCGAGACTAGTATGAACAGGTTGGCATCTCTCATGAAACATCGGTTGCGCGGAACTCCACAACAAAATTGTGTTGTTGAAAGGCGAAATGTTCGCTTGTCTAGAAGACCACCTCGTACAATGTTCCTCATTCGCACAAGCTCCTTTATTTCTATGGGCCGAGGCAATTGCAACCACATATTACACCCAAAACCGATCCATTATATGCCCAACGCCATGGAAAAACTCCTTATGATCTCTTACATGATAGAAAATCTGATTTATCCTACCTTCACCTTTTTGGTGCATTTTGCTACCCAAACAATGATTGTGAGAATTTGGGCAAACTTCAGGCTAAAGCTTATATAGGTATTTTCATCAGATATGCACCCAAGAAGAAAGCTTATCGTATTTACAACTAACGTACCCGAAAAATCATTGAAACCATCCATGTCGATTTTGATGAGCTAACGGCAATGGCGTCTCAACAACTCAGTTCAGGACCCGGATTTCAATGTATGACTCCTGCAACACCCAGTTCAGGACTCATTCCAAACCAAACCCTCCACTTCACACCATTTGACCACCATCGAGCATGAATTGGGATCCTTCAGTTCAACCATGTTTGATGATTTCCTTCTCTCCTTCGACCAATGCTTGCCTCTCCAATTCCTGTAGAAGAAGCTCCAGCTCTTGTTGAGTCAACCGGTTCACCTTCCTCAACAACTGTTGATCAAGATGCACCCTCACCAAGGACCTCACAAACCACTCCACAATCACAATCCTAAAAAATTCCTCTCTGCGCTGAAGAAGAGTCACATGACCTTGAGGTTGCACATATGAGTAACGATCCTTATTTTGGCATTCTAATTCCAGAAACTATTTTTGAAGAATCCTCATCATCGGATATTATTCCTACTACTGTGCACTCAGACACTTCAATATCAGAACACCTCAATAAATGGACAAAAGATCATCTGTTACAAAACATAATTGGTGACCCTTCAAGACTCCGTTTCCACATGACCTCAACTACCCGAACAACCATGTTTTTCTACTATGATCCTTCCTAACTTCAGTTTTGAACCTAAGAGAGACTGTACAAAGATGCACTAACTCATCATGCTATGTGGAATTTATATTGATGGTTGAATAAGACAAAACATATGAAAGATGAAGGACTTAAAACACAAAGGAGGAATTCTTCAAAAGATGGAAGATTTTGAAGATTATGAAGATAAACTTAAATGATTAAAAGATTTATTAATATCTTTATTTGTTCTTATCCTTTGTAAACCTAATATCTCTATTATATAGAGATATAGGTCGTGTTATTTTCTGTATGTGTCAAGATGTGAACATCAGAAAAGTGTGTGTGTGTTCTAGGCGTTAAGTCTCATTGTAAACGCCTAGGGTTTGGTTGGTTTAGCCTCAAGGATCTTTGATTCCTTGTTATAGTTTAGATAACACGTTCTACCATTGATCAAGGTAATGTATCATAGAATATAATGATGAAAAACCTTGTGTTAATAACAATGATTCTATGTATTGAATATTCTTAACAGATGGTATCAGAGCCAAGGGGCTCTCGATCTAGGATGATTACAAGGTTGTTTTGAAGTCGTGTTTGGTGAATATTAGGGTTTATTCACAAAACCCTAAATCTGGCTATGTTTTTTGTACAAACCCTAAAAGCAAATGATGACACAACAATATGTATGCGACTTCATGATAATAGCAGCTAAGATTTCTCATAAACTCTGATTCGATAAAGATACAAGATTTATTGTGAAGGGTTTATGGCAATCTGATTGTTGTGACTATCGACTTGGTTTAGAAAGTTCAAGGTTTTATTATGTTATTACTGATGGAACAAGTTAGAACTGCCAAGCGATATTTGTATTGCTTTAAGATTATTCGTATTGCTTGGATTCAAATTCTATGTTTATGCTGCTATGTTGCAACTAGAGATGATGTACACATATGTGGCTGTGATTAATCTATATGTGGAGTTGGAAGCATGGTTACAATTGTATTATTTTTAATTATAAAGAAGATGGTACAAATTAAATTGCTTGGGTTCCGTCCTTGTACAAAAGAAAGACGCAGCAGGTATTGATCTTGGTTGTTCTTGAACCCTTATCAACTTTAAAGGGTTATTTGGAATTCATTAAAGCATCTGTTCATGTTATCTTTATGCTACCAAGTTACACGATCTTCACGATACACTGATGCAAATTTGTGTTAGTACTGTTTAACGTATTGTTAGTACTATTCTTGTTAGAATTTGTACTGCCAAAGAAGAATGTTTATAATAGGTTAGTACGGCTCACCAATACTAATGCTGCTGAGTTTGATTCTCGTTAATGCTCCATAAGTAAAGACAATGAAGAACAGGTTATTGCTGTTTGGGAGAAAAAAATGTTAGTACTGCTTGGTTTGTGGCATAGTACTGCTCATTGTTATTTAGTACTGCTGCTTTCAAAATTTTAGTACTGCTCGTTGCTACTGTGAAGGAGAATGCTCATTAGAGACAAAATAGTGACAGATTTGTGACAGATTTAGTGTCATAAAAGGCCATAGGAGGAAGGAGTACTCTGCATAGTGACAAACCTAAGACACTTTTGTGACGGTTAAAGCGTTGGTAATTTTTAAATTTTTAGTACTGCTTCCAAAGGAGGTTTAAACTGCTAGTTGCGTCTGATATAATGTTTATACAGTTAGTGTTGTTCGACATCGAACAAGACATGGATTTTTGTTCTCGGATGTTAAAGAAATCTCGAACAGAAAGGATAACACATACAGAAGATTTTGGTTTTTGGTTTTAAATGTTCTTAAAAGTTTAAAGGCTCATTTTATTGTTATTAATTGATTACGAAGATGGTTATTTATCACTTATTTGGAGTTGAAGTGGGGTTTCATAGGTTTGTGTTCTTATCATATCTCAAATGGCTTACAACATTTGGAGGTAACTTGTTTGTGTTTTCAATGTTGTGACGAAGACTTGACGAATCTAGCAAAGGTGTGTGATCTATAAACATATGGTGCTCAATGCTCACATTTGCTATCAATTTGGTTATGTGTATCATAGAAGATGAGGATTTTGTTAAGAGGTTATGATCTACTTATACTTTGGTTTTGGTATGAGTTGGACGTCACATGGATAGTACAAGATATAAGATAAAAGTTTGGGTTATTCTACTTCTACATCAAGTTTGTTATACTTAGTTTTCTTCATCAGTGATTATTACATAGAGCTCACAAAATTGAAGATTCAATAAATGGTTAACATATGGGTTTCAGGGGAAGCTTAATGTTAAAATGTTTAACCATTTATATGCTACATCGAGGTGAAGGTTTTTACTACTGTAAGTCATTATTACTACTGCTCAAGTTCATTTATCTTAAGGCGCGTCATGAAGGGTAATTTGAGTTGTTGGAAGGCTGGATTAGAAGTGTGATGGTGGTTTGTGGTTGTCAAAATCAAAGTTGCATACTATAGTCTCCTATTTGATTATGACAAAAAGGGGAAGAAGGCGTTACAAAGATGATTTGCAACTTGTAGATCCTTGGTGGTATAGTTTTATTCTTTCATATATATTAGCTTTATGGGAAGAAGCTCGTGCTTATTTTGGTTTTTTCATTATCAACTAGGGGAAGATTGTTGGGAATTATATTTGAGGTGATAAGACCACAATCAATATTAAAAGATGAAAGGACTTTAAAAAATACTAAAGGAGGAATTCTTCATAATGATGGAAGATTACAGAAAGATATTATTAAAAATTAGGAAGATTTAGTTGTTTCCTAATACTTATCCTTTGTAAAACCTAATATCTCTATTATATAAAGAGATACAGGTTATTAGGTTTATGTGTGCAATTCGTGTGTTCCAAAGTGCACCAAACAGTAAAGTGTGTGTATGTCTAGGCGTGAGTTCTCTAATGTAGACGCCTAGATTAGTTAGTATTAGCCTCAAGGTTAAGGTAACTTGATCTTGTTACAGTTCATTGATGTAACTGTATTATTTTGATAAAATAATATTAGGGCTTGAAGTGTTAATAAAGAAAAACCTTGTTATGATAACTTTGATTTGTTCTTATTCCGCTGCATGTTATTATTTTAAACGATCCAAGAACTATCACGTGTTTTAGTTCATCAACCTGCTAAAAAGGAACAGGTTCTTGAATGAGCGAAACAAGTCAACAGACGCCAAAAGTATTTCTTAATTATTCTATTCTTTATATAATATTTATATTATATTGAATATTCAAAGAATATAATCGTATTTGACATACTAATTTTCTGTAGCATATGTGACAAAATGTCTCTTAGGTCAAGATTCAGAAGTGGATGGTTTGAAACGTTATAAAATAGCCATATGAATGTAAGCTCCAATGGAGAGATTTTCTCAGTTAAACCACAAAGAAGCAACATGTCAACAATCTGGATACTTTGGACAAAATTTATAATCTTGGTTGGCTGACAAGTGCATCAGTGCACAACTATGGTGCGCTTAAAGTGAATGCTTAATCAGGTGCACACCATAGCCATCCCTTAATAGCTTTTTGCATCTGGACTACTTTATTCTCATATGTAGCGTGGCATGATCATCGTCTTGTTGTTTGAAAATTAATTTTGTGTGTCTATCTTGTATGCAACACCAGTTAACTAAATATTTATATTATGTCACATTATGGGTAGATTTTCAGTCGATAGAAATTACCGCAATGCAAGAACCTTTCCATGTGTATCTCATTTACATAAAAAGAGGTATTAGATCGCCCCATTGTGACTGATTAGCTCAAAAAAAAAGAAGCTAGCTTCTGGTCTCGTATCCTTCATTCAGAAGGAACTAAGAGTTTAATACATGACCTGTTTGTGCTTGTTTGGTCGATAAATGTCAATCATATGTAAAGTCACCTTTAGGCTTAGGTATGGCTGAAATAATCTTTAATGTCAATCATCTCTATACGTATCCTGTCATGTCCTTAATCCAAGGCTTGCTTGGGTGCTGACTTCTTTCATTTTATTCAGGGTCTGATGCAGAATTATAAAGCAATAGTCGACTACTTCAAAACGATAGGAGTTTCAATGATCTTCCTTTTCAGAAGAAATTTTTTTCGTAGAAGAATATAAATCCTTGTTAATGTATTCATGCATTCGTAGACTTCATATTACTAAAATATTTGGTACGTGCACTCCCCTAACGAATCTATATCTATAATTACTCTTCATGATCTAGATTGTCCTTTAGTGAAATATTTGTTTGTATATGAACTGTATGTGACTAATCTTAGTAGAATCATGTCTTCTATCACTGCTCAACAAACCAAACTTGATCTGGAACTTGTTCCCAAGGAGAAAAGACTTGAGATTGGAAAATGCAACGAAAGACTCAATCCTGGAAAGAAACAGAGAGAGCCTACATTTCAAGTTGTCATGGATGCTCTTGCTCTCACTCCGTGCTATTTCGCTTTTCTCATCACTGCAGATGTTCCTGAAGTGTATATGCACCAATTCTGGGATACTATCCACAAGTATGAAAATTCCTACAGGTTCAGAATGGACAAAAAGAAGAAATTCAACCTCAATTTTGGAAATCTTCAGAGACATCTTTCAGATCTGCCTAAGAGTTCATGGTCAAAACTTTGATGAACTTCCCACTAATGAAGATATTATGTCTTTCCTCAAAGAACTTGGTCATACAGGGGAAATTAAATCAATCACCGATGTTGTGTTGACCAGATGCATCAACCTTGGAGAACTTTTGCCACTATCATCAACAGAAGTCTATCTGGAAAGACAACTGGTCTAGACAAGCTTCGTCTTTCCAGAGCACATATACTTTGGGCAATGTACTATAAGAAGAATGTTGACTATGTTGAACTACTTTGGGAAGATTTCACTTACCAGATTGACAACAGAGCTCACAAAAAGCAAGACAATATGTATTATCCTCAATTCACCAAAGTTATCATTCACTACTTCCTTACTAAAGACAAGACAATCTCTAAGAGAAACAAGATTAGGATTCATACCTCCAAAGATGACTATCTGATAAACACTTTGAGATTCGTCTCTGCAAAGGAAGAATCTCAAATTTATAGAGCTCAACTTCCTAAGTCTATGACAAGCCATGAGATGCGAGAAACTAAGGCTTACAAGACTTACCTTGGCTATGCTACAGGAGTTACACATCCTAAGAAGGCACGAAAGTTCAAGAAGCATGCTTCTCCTAAACTCTCTACTGTCCCAGCTTCACCTGAAGAACCCACAAGGAAGTCAAAGAGAGTTAAGAGACCTACCAAGAAGTCTTCTGATGCGCCAACAGCAGGTGTTGTCATTAGAGAAAATCATGTGAAGTCTTCATCTAAGAAGAAGGAAAAGATGACTATTAAGAAACACAAAGGAATTGATTTACTCTCTGAAGTGGCATTAACTAAAGAAGCTCAGAATGAAGAAGTTAGAAAGAAGAGTTTGAGGGACTTTCACAAGACTCATCCAAGTGGTTTTGGTACTGTTACCAAAACTGCTCCAAGTGCTGCAAAAATCAAACCTTCTGTCACAAATTAAGGAACTTGTGTTAAACCAGAGGTTCCTGATGTGACTGAAGAAGAATAAACTGAAAGTGAAGCTGAATCTTGGGGAATGGATGAAGATGACTGACATGTGTTTAATCACATATCATTTTTCTTTATTAAAATAAGCTTAAATAACCAAAAATACATGAAAAATACATTGTATATGTGTGTTTCATCAAATGTATTATGCAGGTAATGAATATTCAAAAAAGGACAAAATGGAAGCCAAAAATGACAAAACTGAGCATAGGATTGGAAGAGCGTGAGAAAACAAAGCCAAGAGCATATTTCATTCAACCCGTACCCGTTTCATGGGCTGGGTCAGCCCATTAACAATTATATGATAAAAGCCTTAACATAAATTTAAGCCTAAAATCTAAATGACCAAATCCTTATCTATCCTGGCCCAAAAGAAATACAAAAGCCCAATCCCTAATAACCCAGTTCAAGTCAAACGATACAAAAAACAGGTCAAATGTACTTTTTTCCCTTCCCTATCATTTCACCCTGCAAAAATTAAACCAGGTAAAATCTTCTCTAACACACGATTCCTTCTAGAAGGCGATGTAGCAAGTGATTGACGTCAATATCTGACACCTTGGCAATCCCAAGGTGTCCTATTAGTTAATTAAACGTGGAGGTTGATCCTAGGGCTCAAAGTAGTGGATGAGGTATTGTTACAAATGAATGGATAGGATTGATGGAATGGGATATGCCTATGCTCCTAGAACCTTCTTCTTCAGGCTATAAATAGAGGATTGGATTTCACACAGAGGCATTCTTTTTTCTAGCTTTTAGTAGTGTAATTTAGATTATTTTCTGCTTATTGTAATTTTAATTCATGTAATTTCCTTTTTAAAGCATTGTAAACCTTTCTTATTAATAAAATTCAAGTTTCCTTTTAATTTCATGTTTAACTTTTATACAAATTTTGTTTAAATGTGTTGAGATAAGCTCTTATTACCCTATTTAGCTTTTACCTCACTCAGTTAAGCTTTTACAAAGCTTAACTGAGCTATACCTCTCAAATCACTTACACATCCTCAAAAAGTCATAAAAAGCTCTGAATTGGATGATAAGCCAGATTTGGATGGGCTTATGGGTTTGTACCAGCTTGTTTTCAACAAGTTGGAGCTTGTAGATAAGCTCTAAAGAGCAATTTAAGTCCTTGTTTAAGCAAAGGACTATGGTATGTTTACTTTTCCTAATTTTTGCTTAATTTCAATCTCAGCTTATCAAACTTCTTATTTTGCTTATTCCCTGCTTAATTATGCTTATTAATCTTTGCTTATGTGGTTATCATGTCTAGAATTGGCTTAATGTAGTGTAGGAGTAGCTTAATTTGAAATTTTCATAAAAACTGTCATTTTGAATCAAATCTAGCTTATTAGTCTAGCTTATAAAATAGTACTTAGTCTCCTAAAGTTTTTGCTTAATTGGCCTAGATAATGATAGAGCTTTATCTGTTTAACTAAATTGAAGCTTAATAAGGTTTGTTTTAAGCATAAAATAGGATTTTCAATTTTAAAGGGGTGTTTGGGTTAAGAGAATTTATCATGTTCAAGTTGAATTCAAACAATTTTAGTGCTTAAATCAGTTTGCATAAGCTCTAATTAGGACTTAATATTAGTTTTCTTAAGCTTAAATTTAGTTTTGTTATGTTTTAAGGTTTGTTTATCAGTAACTCAAGTCTGCTAGTCATATATGTTTTTCAAAACTACTATTTTGGTGAATTTTATAAATGTGTACTTGAGTTGTGGTTATTGTGATCAAATTTGGTTCTATTTGCATCATTGCAAATCTGTTTTAAGCCATTAGCTTAAGGAAAAGCCTTTAGAGTGATTTTGATCAAAAATAGTCTAGTAAGTTTTAAGTTTTTAAGGGTCTGTATTTGTAGATCATTTAAGGTTATGTCACAACTTAATTTAGGTAAATCTTTGTTGCATTTAGCTTATTATAGTCTTGAGATAATCTGTTTCAAGTTTCCATTTAGTAAAAATAGCTTTTGAGTATTAAATTTAAAGCTTAAAGTAATCATTAATTTTCAAAAGGCCAAAAACAAGTAGTTTATCTGTCATTTGCATTTGTATTTTCTAGCTTAGTTTTTGAACTTATTTGCTTTAATTCAGCCTATTTGTCTTTTGAGAGTTTAGTACTTTATCTTTCAGCTTTCTAGCTTTTTTCCTAGTGCTTATTAGTCCATAATCTTAGCTTAAGTTTAATCAAAAGTCCTTTTAAAGTCCTTAGAAGTCTGCCATTTTGATGTTTTAAACTGCTTTTTAGCTTAATTTGTTTGCTTATTTTCTATCTTTAGTGCTTATTGAGTCTAGTTTAGGGTTTGTCTTCAGCTTATTTAGTTTCTTATTTGCTTACAGAGTCTAAAAAGCCTAACAGTTTTAGCCAAAAACATGCATGTCAAAGTCTTTAAAAAAAAGCTAAACTGTCATCTTTGAACTATCTTTTTCTAGCTTAAAAATAAGTTCTGGAAAAAAGTCCTTAATTAAAGTTTCTTATTTTACCTTAACATTTAGCTTTTTCAAAAGAAAAATAAACAAAATGTTTTAAAAAAGGGACAATCACAGGACTCGAACCTGTGACCTCCCCCACACAACTCACACGTCTTTCCAATGCGGCCTTGGGACTTTTACATTATGTCTTTGTTACATTTATTTCTTAAATGCATTTTTAGTTTTGGCTTATTAAGCTTATTTGATTTTTAGCAGCTTATTGGTTGAAGCTTTTTCATCCGTTTTTCTTTATAAATCCTTAGAATAAGCTCTAGTATCTTTAGGAATTCTCTTAAATTTTTAGGATTTAGTTTAGTATTTTTAATTTAATTTTTAGTATTATCTAGTTTAAAAAATAGTTTTAAATAGTTTAAAAATTCAAAAAAATATTTTTTGAGTTTAAAAAAAATAGATTAATGCATTTAAGTTTAGAAATTTGCAATTTGAGTGTTTAGAGTTTTAATTTGTCATTTTAGTTAAACAGTTAGTTAATTTTGGTTATTAATTAGTCTTTATCTGATTTAATAGTTGTTAGATTTTTAAATTGCTTTAATTTCCAGTTTAGCATGCCTTTATGTGATTTCCCTTTGCGTTATTAGATTTAGAATTCAAAATCCAAAATATTGAATATTCAAGCATGCGATCACGAACCGAAACAAGATTTTCAATTCACACTTCGTCGGGATACGACATCCGGGAGATAAAATATTATTTGTCCTCAAGCAATTTTTATATCAAACGGGATACTCTCTATACTATTACATATTTGGTATTTTAGGATATATATATATGTATATATATATATATTATACACTAAATCTACCGAATCAAGTTTTTGGCGCCGTTGCCGGGGAAATGTGTAACGATTATCGAGTTGAAGTTTGAAGATTAGTGCATTGAAGACCCTTCCCCGTGAAGTTATTGTTTTTTGTGAATATAAATTTTACATTTCTCTATTATTTTTCATTTTCTTTTATATAAAATTAAAAAATATATAAAAATATTTTATTTTTCTCATTTTATTTTTGTAGATTTATTAAAACACCAACAATACTTTCCTAAAGTATTGAAAGTACCAAAAAAAATTGAAAAACAACAAAAATAAATCATGTTGTCCATTGTTTAATCGGCTCACCTTTAGATTAACAAACTATAAGAGAGGTATAAGGAGGGTTGATCCTACGAACTTCGACCCGAAAGGAGAAGGTTTTTAAAACGCTTCGCGCTTACCCGCTCCGTCGCTTCTTTGTGCGTTTTCTAGAGAGCTACCGTGTACTTTTGACTATCGGTTAAAAAATATTTTTCTCTTATTTTTTAGTGCATGCGCACCCGCTCTTCATCGAATTTAATTGTTGAATCTTCCACAATTCCGAAGCAAAGTAATCGTAGATGTTCCAAGCAAATAGTCGAACCCAAGCTTCGTACTATTGTAGAGACTCCCAGTTGCTACTATGGCGGATACGCATACTATGTCAGAATTACTCCAAGCACCCACCGAGGGTTACAGAAATGCTATTGTTATTCCCGCTATACTTGCTGAAAATTTTAAGCCTAAAGCCGGGTTACTTCAATTAGTAACTTCGAGCCAATTTTATGGTTTTGAGAGGGACGACCCTCATGCTTACATTCGTTGGTTTAACAAGATCACTTCTACGCTAAAGTACAAAAACATTCCACACGATGCTATCAAGTTGATGCTTTTCCCATTTTCTATTGAGGGGGCCGCCCGGATTGGGCTTGAAAAAGAACCCCCTCGTTCTATCCATACATGGGAAGATCTCGTTTCTAAGTTTGTGAATTATTTCTTTCCTCCGTCAAAGACTACGAATCTCAAGAATGATATCATGAATTTTCAGCAGCGATTTGATGAAACATTTAGTGAGGCATGGGACCGATTTAAAGATCTCCTTCATAAATGCATACCTCATGGTTTTTTAGAATTGCATCAAATCGACACGTTTTATAATGCGTTCACACAATCCGATCAAGGTTCTTTAAATGCAGCCACCGGTGGTAATCTTTTGAACCGTACTCCTCAAGATGCGTTGATTATTATTGAGAGTAAGTCGAAAGTTCGTTCTTCAAGAAACAACCCGATTGTTTCAAAAGTGAGTACTACTACTTCTTCTCCATCTCCTTCTCCGTATGTTACCGCTCTCACCGAAATCATTAAGGAATTAGTACTTATTAACAAGGCTACTCAACAAGCTTCTATGAAAGCCATAGAAGAGATTTATGTTACTTGTGGTGGACCGCATCCGTACTATGAGTGTCTTGCTACCGATGGCAACACTTTTAATGCTTCAGCAGCCACGGGGACCTATAATCAAGGAGGTCCCGGATACCGTTCTCAAGGAGACCCAAATTATCGTGCTAGCAACCAAATGGGACCACCCGGTTTTCCTCCTCCGAATGTGTAGAACAATCAAAACTATAATCGGTATAATTAAAATCAAGGACATTATCAAGCTCCGAACAATCAAGGAAGAAGGCAAAACTTCAATCAAGGAAACAACAATTATCAAGCTCCAACTTTTCAAGCTCCGAATTATCAAGCTCAAGTTGGACCTTCGAAGGAGTTAACGAACTACATGAAAAGTAATGAAGCTACTTTGAGAGCCATGCAAACTCAAATGACTAATATGAAGATGGAATTGCGGAATGAATTCAAATCTTCTCTTGATACAAGAACCAATAAGATAGAAAATCAAAACAATCAAATAATGAACATGTTAACTAATCTTACTATGCAAAAGTAAAATCCCTTGGGTTTGGGATCACTTCCTAGTAATACCGTAGCTAACCCGAGAGGTGACTGATGGCATCAAATAACATCTATTTTATAGCATCATTTATCCCAAGTATATTACCCATTTTGTATAATTATTGCAAAGAATTGTTACTTAATTGTTTGTATTTGAGAATTACAGTAATTATAGAGTACTTGGTGAATTATTGCAAAGAATTGTTACTTAATACCATAGCTACCCTATATCATTCTTCATCCTAACCGTTGGTTAAATTTGAATGGGGATGTGATCGAACACACATGTCTATCCTGACGTTCGAGGTGTGTATGTGTGCTTCAGCTGCCTTGTTGGAGTGATACTTCTAGTGAAAGATTGTAGATTGATCAACCTTACGCCTTTCCATATAAAAACCCATATTTACCTTTTTAAACTTGTTACTCCTTGGCTTTAGTGGTGGAGATGTGTATCCTTACTAAGCTTATGATAGAATACTCATCACGGCCGAGTAATTGAGCGAATTAGTTACATGTTACCACATAGATTAGTTGAGTGATTTGAGTGTTTTCATCTTCCTATTTTATGAGGTGTTTAGTTGTGTACTTGTAATAGATCGAAAGGAAAATATCCTTAGGGATACATTTTTATAAACTTCTAAAGGCTACTTGAGGACAAGTAGGATTCAAGTGGGGAGATATTTGATGACATCAAATAACGTCTATTTTATAGCATCATTTATCCCATGTATATTACCCATTTTGTATAATTATTGCAAAGAATTGTTCATTAATTATTTGTATTTAAGAATTGTAATAATTATGGAGTACTTGGTGATGTTTTGCTAAAAGGCACGCATTTTGGAGCATAAACGAAGAGTTTGAGAAAGTCTACTGATCTGACAGCAATTACGTCGTATTATTCTAGACCTATACGACATATCCAAGACTTTGACGAATCAAAAGACCATTGCCTAACTTTGAAGAATACGTTGTATCCACATTAGTATAAACGTCGTATATTATACTTTGGTCAAATATAAAGAAAAGCACACTTTCAGCCAAAATGCCGTACCGGAGTAGCCCAATACGCCGTACCCAATAGGTCTAATACGCCGTGCCCAATAGGTCTGATACGCCGTATCCAGGATGTCCGATACGCCATATCCATGTCAGCTCAAGAAAATTCTGGTATATTTTATTCTTGGAGACCACGCCAAGTCATCCAATACACCGTATTGAGCTTCCCAATACGCCGTATCGAACCGACTAATATACCCTATATATACAGATGACCCTAAACTCAATTTTAATCATGCAAGTGAATCCCTAAACCACCAAGTCGACCAAAAGACGATCAAAAGAGCCTAGAAGGTTAGAAAAGAGCCTCAAGATCATAGGAAAACTCTTGTAATCTTCGTTCAACTGAATATGCATTCGATTAAGGTTTCTTTATTTTAATCGTTCATATATAAAACTATGTGTATTTTTACAATTACTATCGTATCAGCCATGTTTATGAAGATCTAATGTTTGGTTTGTTTATTTTGATTGCTTAATTTATCGTTGATTGTTATTTATGTTTATCAATTTATATTTGTTTATGTGCTTAAGTATGCGACCTATCATTCAACTGGGTCTAGTCCTACATATTTAATGCGATACAACTTCAGTGTTGTTTGGGCGTAGGCTAAGAGTCCGAGATAGCTCTCCATATTGCAATTTGTATATCTAGAATCCTAGGATCACAAATATTGACCTATCCTTGCCTTTAGTGTAGTGAGATTAGTTAAGCCATAAGGTGACCTTGGTATCAACGAGTACGTTCTTATTCCATTGGTAAGGACTCGGACAGTGGACTACTAGTATATAAAGAGTCGTTAAGCAGTAAGTGGGTAAAGTCTCGATGAGCTAGGGTTTAGTAAGAGCACCATTACTTAGATCCTAATATAGATTATAATCAACATAAGGATGCTTTATGTGGATGCATCTAATCATGATAGGATTAACGTGTCTAGATCTTAGGAAGAAGTACCGCCTAAGTCTAGGAATGATTTGCCCTTCGAGATAAGTCAATCATTGCACTAAATAAACAAACATGCGTTTTATCAGATTATACATGGTTGATGCGTTTCCCTTACATTAGTTCTCGACCGCTTCTCTATTGTTTGTTTATCTTCTTGTGTGTGTTTATTGCTTTACTTGTCATCAAAATCTTAGGTTAGATACACAAAACCGTGCCAGTCTCTCAGGCTGAAACCCCTCTTTTTGCATTAGTTTTAGGTTTAACTTAGATAACTAAAATACTGATAGAATTAGGAATTAACCCTCTCGCTCTCAGTGATCGACACCCTACTTACCAACAAAACTACAATTGACCAGGTACACTGCCCGTTAAAGTGTTGTTTTTAGGTATAGTCGGCATAAAATAAATAGTAAAACTTGATACATAAATAACACCTACACAACGACACATCAGTGATGTGAAAGCTATTACCACTCAAAGTGGTGTTGCTTATGATGGACCTACGATTCCACCTACTCCTTCTCCTCTCCCGAAGGATGTGGAACGTGATACCAAGGCAACAAAGGACAAGGTTCAAACTACAAATTTAGGAAGTACTACACACGCCCAACCTTTGGTTGTTCAAATTCCTATTCCAGAGCCCGATGTTGCTCTAAAGCCTAATCCTAAACTGTTGATACCTTATCCTTCAAGGCTTAACGACCAAAAGCTCCGTGAAAAAGCTAATAATCAAATGTTGAAGTTCCTTCAAATCTTTCAAAGATTGCATTTCGACATTAGCTTTGTGGATGCTCTTCTTCATATGCCTAAGTTCGCGTCTACGTTTAAGAGTCTCCTTAGTAATAAGGAGAAATTATTTGAATTGGCTAATACTCCGTTAAATGAGAATTGTTCGGCGGTGCTCCTAAAAAGTTGCCCAAAAAACTTAGAGACCCCAACAAGTTTCTTATCCCTTGTGATTTTTCGGAGCTAGATGAGTGCTTAGCCTTAGCCGATCTTGGCGCTAGCATTAATCCAATGCCTCTTTCCGTGTGGAAGAAGCTTTCGCTCCCGAAACATACTCCGACTCGTATGACTCTCGAACTCGCAAATTGATCGGTTGCTTATCCGATTGGTGTTGCCGAAGATGTCTTTGTAAAAGTTGGAAAGTTTTATTTTCTGGTCAACTTTGTTGTAGTAGATTACGATGTCGATCCTGGGGTTCCCCTCATTCTCAGGAGGCCTTTCTTGAGGACGGGACGAACTTTAATCGATGTACACGGCGAAGAGCTAACTCTTCGAGTTAATGATGAAGCCATAAAGTTTAATGTCAGGCACACTTTGAGATACTCTTATAGACATGATGATGAATCGGTTAATCGAATCGATGTCATAGACGTTACATGTGAGGAGTATGCTCAAGAGGTGCTCGGTTTTTCAGATAGTTCTAAGAGTGGCAATCCCACTCCGTCTTTAGATCCTATCATTACTACTTCTTCTCCATCTTTCACTCCTTTTGAGGGAGGTGATTTTGTTTTGGAAGAGATCGAAGCTTGTCTTACAAGTGATTCAATTCCACCAGGAATTGATGATGACGACTTTGATCCGGAAGGAGACATTCGTCTACTTGAGAAGTTATTAAATGATGATCCATCATCTCCCCTCCCTCTAAAATAACTTAATTTTGAGGAACTTAAAATAATAAAATCTTCTATTGATGATCCTCCGGAGCTTGAGCTCAAGGATTTACCGTCTTATCTTGAATATACGTTTTTGGAAGATACTAATAAATTACCCGTTATAATTGTGAAAGACTTAAAAGATGATGAAAAGGACCGCCTTCTAAAGGTTTTAAAGTCACACAAGCGTGCCATCGCTTGGAAAATCTCTAACATTAAGGGAATTGATCTACAATTTTATACTCACAAAATATTAATGGAGGATGACTTTAAACTGGCGGTCCAATATCAAAGAAGGGTGAACCCAAAAATTCATGAGGTTATCAAAAAAGAAGTTGTCAAACTCCTTGATGCCGGATTGATTTACCCTATCTCTGATAGTCTATGGGTGAGCCCCGTTCATTATGTGCCTAAAAAGGGAGGAATGACCATTGTGATGAATGAAGATAATGAGTTAATTCCTACAAGGCAGTCACTGGATGGTGTGTTTGTATTGATTACCAGAAGCTTAATGATGCTACTCGTAAAGACCATTTCCTATTGCCTTTCATGGACCAGATGCTTGAACATTTAGCAGGGAACGAATACTATAGCTTTTTGATGGATTTTCTAGATATTTTCAAATTCCTATTGACCCACAAGACCAAGAGAAGACCACCTTCACTTGCCCTTATAGGACGTTTGCCTACCGACGTATGCCTTTCGTCTTATGTAATGCTTCGGGCACATTCCAAAGGTGCATGATGGCCATTTTCTATGACATGATCGAGGAAACAATGGAGGTCTTCATGGATGATTTCTTAGTCTTTGGGAATTCTTTCTCATCATGCCTTTCCCATTTAGAAAAAATGCTCAAAAGGTGTGAAGACACTAATTTAGTTTTAAATTGGGAGAAGTGTCATTTCATGGTTAAAGAGGGCATTGTCCTCGGCCATAAGATCTCTAAAGATGGTATTGAAGTAGATAGAGCTAAAGTTGATGTTATAGCAAAATTACCTCATCCCACTTCCGTTAAAGGCGTTCGAAGTTTTTTAGGTCACTTCGGGTTATATCGTCGATTTATTAAAGATTTCTCTAAAATCGCCCGGCCAATGACCCATCTTCTAGAAAAAGATACCCCGTTCATCTTCTCGAAAGAATGTATTGAAGTGTTTGAAACTCTTAAGAAGAAATTAACCGAAGCTCTGATTTTAGTTGCCCCCGATTGTGACCTACCATTTGAAATTATGTGTGATGCTAGTGATTACGCGGTAGGTGCAGTCTTGAGGCAGCATAAGACCAAACATTTTTAGCCTATACACTATGCTAGCAAGACTATGACCGATGCTTAAGCTCATTATACTACTATGGAGAAAGAATTATTAGCAGTAGTGTATGCTTTTGAGAAATTTTGGTCATATTTAGTCTTGTCAAAAACCATAGTGTATACGGACCACTCGGCTCTTAAGTATCTTCTTACTAAGAAAGATGCTAAGCCAAGATTGCTCCGGTAGATTCTCTTACTCCAAGAATTTGATGTCATTATTCGTGATAAAAAAAGGAGCAGAGAATCTCGCGGCCGACCACTTATCTAGATTAGAAAATCCTCATCAAGGTGATCTTGAGACGGTCTACTAGACGTAAGATACATTAGGGCTCATCTTGCTTACGATATTTTGTTTTGCATCGACTAGAGACCATTTTGATCTAGGTCCAGCTTGTCTTTGATCTCCATTTGGAGTACCAAGCGGATCACATGCTTCATGCCATATTTTTTAAGGGATTTATAACAACGTAGTTGGGTACTGTTTATAAGATGCCACAGGGGGATTGGGTTTAACTTGCAAAACCAAGGAGGAAAAAACGTCATTTCCCCCATCATCGACATTTCGAAGCGGCTTTTCATGAGGTCAAAAAATAGTTGGGTATACCTAGGGTGTGTAGAACCAAAGATAATATAGCAACATTAGTACCTGTACACTAAGATGTCATCGGTCGAAGAGTCTTATAAACAGCACAGCGTTGGATCAATTGTGCCTTTGAAGAAGTGATTTTGTAGGGAGAAACGTTGACAATTCATCATACCATGCCCTTGGTGCTTGCTTTAACCCATATAATGCCTTCTTTAACTTGTAGACATGGCTTGGATGATCAGCATCGATGAAACCTTCAGGTTGACACACGTACACGTCTTCTTTGAGCGTACCATGCAAGAAAGCAGTTTTCACGTCCATTTGAAACACAATGAACGATTTGTGTGCAGCATATGCCAAAAATATCCTGATAGCTTCCATTCTAGAAAACCAGAGCGAAGGATTCTTCAAAAATCTATTCCCTTCCTCTTGGTGGTACCCTCTCACAACAGCGACGAGACTTGTTATCGGATGACCGTGTTCTCTTCAATCTTGCTTGTTATTTGAATAACATTTCCTGTTGTTAAGAGGTTTTTATGTTATTTTTGGGAAGAGGAACTAACACCCATACATCAAGCCTTTTGAACTGAAGAAGCTCTTCTTGTATTGATTCAATCCATGCAGGGTCGGTCATAGCCTCTTTGACATTCTTTGGTGTCCAAGTGCTTACGTTAATGCGTACATGCCATGTCACCATCGGGATCGCAATTGATTCCTTGTCAAATGGTCGAAGAGGGTTCCTCGGATCTCTTGTTCCAGAGGGTGATCCTCTTAGTCCTGATTGAAATTTTCATGGGGTATGGTTGATAAAACGTATGCATGTTCGATGGATCCACATATTGTGAAGATGAAGATTCAGCATCACTTGTGGATGGAGTAGCAAAAGGATTTACAAACGTATTTCCATCGAGCATAGCATTTGGAACATTGTCAGCAATTGTTTGCGGGTTTGATGCGTTGA
Organism: Tanacetum coccineum; assembly: GCA_026074375.1. Taxonomy (NCBI): domain Eukaryota; kingdom Viridiplantae; phylum Streptophyta; class Magnoliopsida; order Asterales; family Asteraceae; genus Tanacetum; species Tanacetum coccineum. Next base: position 25,523 of record BQNB010054529.1, read on the forward strand.
CCATGTTGTTGTGTTTCAAGCTCGTACATCCTTGGAAGAAGTTGGACAATTTGTAGCTTGAGAGGATGAAATTGTTGGTGTCGGTGCTGTGTCTGCTGTTGTTGTAGTTGCCGTTGGAGTCTGAAGAGCTTGAGGTGCTTGAGCAGCCGGAGCAGTTCTTGGAGCAGAAGACGGTTGACCACCAATATAATCATCATACATAGCTTCGAACAATAAATCCAATTCACCTTCAGTTGGTTTTTGAGTTGTTATTGTTGACGGAGCATAAGTAAGATCGAGTCCTGAACTGAATTGTCCAGAAGTCATGCTTTGAAGCCCGGGTTTTGAACTGCTTTGTTCAAAAGCCATTGCTGAAAGCTCATCAAATGACACATTCATTGTCTCCATGATTTTCTTTGTCCTTCGGTTGTAAACCCTGTAAGCACAGGAATCAGCAGAATAACCAATGAAAAAGCCAATATCACCTTTTGCACCAAGCTTCCCAATATCTTCACGATCATTCTTGGGATAACAGAGAGCCCCGAATACATGTAGAAAGGAGATATCCGGTTTTCTGCCGTTAATGAGCTCGTATGGTGTTTTGTTAAATCGACGGTGAATGATGGAGCGGTTTTGAGTGTAGCACGCAGTAGCAATCGCTTCAGCCCATAAGAATAACGGTGCACGAGAGAAAATCAACATTGTTCTAGCCTCTACTAACGTCCGATTTCTTCGTTTCATAACTCCATTTTGTTGAGGTGTTCTGACAGAAGACGCTTGGTGAGAGATGCCAACACTATCGAAGTATTCTTTAAGGATTTAATTTTTGAATTCTGCGCCATTATTGGTTCTGATGATGATAACAGGAGATTGAAGAAGGACAGTGATTCTATTCAGGAAGGTTTTAATCACTTCTGGTGCTTCATCTTTTGATCTGAGAAAGTGTACCCAAGTGTAACAAGAGTAATCGTCCACAATGACCAAAACATATTGCTTTCCATTTAAGCTTGCGATTCTCATTGGACCACGCAAATCCATATGAAGAAGGTGTAACCTCTGCTTAGAATTTGGAACTGGTTTGGGTGGGTGAGATGCCCTTTTGATTTTTCCTTGCTCACATGAGGGACAAAGATGTTCTTTATGATATTTAAATTTTGGAACACCGATGACAAGATCGTTTTTAGCAAGGTTATTTATGGTGTCAAAATTAAGGTGGGATAAATGTTGATGCCATAACCATGACTTGGTAGAAGTAGCATGAGCCATAAGGCAAATTGGAGAAGCAGAGGCCATTTCATGGAGATTGATGGTCTAAAGGTTTGTTGTGCGATTTCCTTTTAACAAATCAACACCTTTTAAGTTTCGGACAAAATATGTATTTCTTCTGAAAGCGACCTCTAAATCTGAATCACAAAACTGCCCAACCGAGAACAAGTTGTGCCCCAAGCCCTCAATGAAATAAACCCTGATGATCAAAATATTTCCCCATTGAAGATCACCGAAACCCAGAATTGCAGCAACATGATCATTTCCAAAGTGGACGGTTCCCAAGAACTTCCAGACAAAATTTATGAGAAGCTTCAGATTTGTTATCATGTGCTTTGAGCATCCCAAGTCTATGCACCATAAACAGATTTGAATGACCTGCCAAAGAAAAAGTAGAATTTGGAAACCATTTTCTTATAGGTTCCTGAAGGTTAGAGTTACATGCATTATCACCATATGAGCA
>BQNB010054530.1:3772-39498 GCA_026074375.1 Tanacetum coccineum
TTATGTGTGACTAACTCGAATGCGTGACCGTAGGTGACCTATGGCCGCGCGACCTTTTGTCACACACAAAACTTTTCGCGTATGTGACTATATGTATATAGTCACACATTTTTTGTGTGACCAATACCACTTTTTGTACTAGTGTATCATGTGATAAACATAATTAAACTTTCAATGATAAATTAAGAAATCGATTTTAAAACAAACCAAACATTAAATCTCGGGTATTAGCCCATAACCATTGTAATTATACAAGCGTGATCAAATAACCAAGGTAAACTAAACGTTTTACCAAACGATACCAAAAATTAAATGATTACAAGAGTACAGGAATTACACGGTGTCTTCTATAGAATCGTGATCGATGCTTGTCCTTTGATTGCTCTTTTTTTTCTTAAAAAAAGCGTCTTTTATGTGTATGGTACGGAGAATATGATTTTGCACTTGAAAACTCGTTTTTGAGTCTTCTATTTATAGTGTCTGAAAAAGACTGGATTCGCCGTATTGAGCTAGGCTAATACGGCATATTGAGGTGTTTTTCTTGGAGTACGCGCTAAGTTTATAATCAATCAAATATTCATTCCCAAATTATAATTATCTCCTTATCTTTGAATGTTTATCCAGTTGGATACGGCGTATGGTAGAAGAGTGATACGCCGTACTGGGAATTGTTTGTACGCGTTTTCTTGTGAAGAGTTGGCGCTAATACGCCGTATCTCTTTTTGTAGATATGGGGTATTGGGCAGAATTAAGCAATCTTCAAATATCATCATTTTAGCTCTAAAATATGTGCCTTTTAGCATGTCTTCACAAATCACTTCGTAATTACTTCAATTTACAAATTTAAGCAATTAAGTAACGATTCTTGCAATAATAATATAAAAGTGGACAATTTATTCAGGATAAATGATGGTATAAATGTAACGTTATTTGATGTCATCCGAAACAAAGCCTTATCTTTCTATATTTTTTACAATGTGATATGTGATTATATGAGTTAATAAAAATATCGCTTGGAGGGAAAATCCACTTTGGTAGATGAAAAGGATGAACTTCCTTTAGCGAAACGCATGGTCAAAAGGATCTTGCAATCTTCACAGGATGACAATGAAATTGCTGGACTTTTGGCTCGGCATGACATTGAGTCATCCCTTGATATATCAAAGAGCAAAACCATTATTAAACTGGTCTATGCATAATAGCCATTCTCAAGTATAGATGCAGTGTTACTACCGAGCCATGAGGAAGTAAATAGGAAGCATAAGATGCTTTAAAAATGAGGTACTAATGAACTTATGTGTTATTTTTGTACCTAAAAGTTGGGATGATAAAATGATATGGGGTGTCACTTTGAATAGCAATAAGCAACCACACACCTATCGTTTATAGTTTGATATGTTTGTTGTCATTAACAACAACTCGGAAGAACTGAATTGGTGTATGGGGCTGTTTGGGTTTTTTACACATTTGGTTATTTAGCTGTAACCATTGCTGTGTGTGGTATCTCATGTTAGAAATTTCATAATCATCTGTTTCTAGATAATTGACCAACTTTATGTGACCGGTTAGAAACATTTATGGATGGCAACTTGAAGCGTGTTGGAAATCCTAAAGAGGTAACATTAATTCTGATTTCACTATAGATATTTGAATTTAAATCCACTCATGGATTCAAGAGTACCTCAGAAATTTTAAGTAGGTTTAGAGTTAAAGTGAACAAACTAACAAATACTTAGGATCAAGACTGTTTTTAAGTATTCTTATGGGTCAAATTGCCCTAATCAAGTATCGGTTATAATAAGTTCCACCGACCCAATTTTTATACCAATAATGCTATGTTATGTGGTGATAGCTCTACTTCTCCATAAGTTGTCTGACTTTAAAATCTAAATGATTCTCTTGCAGCTAATCGAGCTGTGGAAGTAACTGAAATGTGGCGAGTATATCAAAAGGAGAAACCATTGGACGACAGAAAACGAAATAGAAGTAATCGTGACTCCCAAAAGAATAACAATAGGTGTGGCGCTTATGAAAGGAACCATAGTTATCTCTGCTCATCAAGAACAAACGCAATTGAAAATGGACTTAGAGACAATGAGGTTGAAGAATTCTTGCACTCAAGGTACGTTAATCAGTCTTTATGTTGTTGTGCCCGTGCATGCTTGCATAGAGTTGGCAATCTTGACGTATTTAGTTCTGCTTTATGAATCGGTCAATATTGGTTGTATTTTTATCATGAACATGTAAAACTAGATAGCTTTATTACTAGGGGAAAAGGGTTGAATGTTGACCATAGCCTATATTTAATGGAGAAAAAACATCTACCTTAAATCCAAATAGTTTATAGCGGGGTGTAGATTTCAAATTAGCATTTCAAATAACCGTGCCTGAGCTTTGTATTAAAAATCTAAGCTTACTTTTATGCCTCAGAATAAGCCAAAACAGTTTGGATGATCCACACACTTTAAAGTTCAGGCAACCCAAGTAAGTAGATAAAAATAGAGCAATCCTATATATCCTCTAGGTTATGAATGGTGTCGCTTCAGTTATGTGGTTAATGGATACAATCAGGGTGTTTGTATATGGGTGTTAATGTAGTTTCCATGTAAGCTAATACACTATGATGATAGATAATGCCTGATATTGCTTAACATGGAATGATTAGTTTTAATGGTGTTGATTTTCTTGCGTATTGTTATTATTTAATGAAGTAGCAGATAAAATAAGGTTATACTCTACGTTTCTTGCATTATTTAATGGTCAATTTGTCATTAAAAAAAACGTAAACTCAAAAAACCAAATTAATGGTGTATTTGGTTGCTGAAATTGGGGCTGTGAAATCAGTGTATTTTTTTGCTGAAATGGGTGGGTTTAGGTGTTGTTATGGGGGATGAAATGGGTAGGTTTTGGTGCTTAAATAAGGGTTGAAATGAGAGTGATTGGTGTTGAAATGGGTGCGTTTGGGTGGGCTAAAATGGGTGAGTTTAAGTGCTGATATGGGGCTGAAATGGGTGGGTTTAGGTACTGATATGGGGGCTGAAATAGGTGGTTAATGTGCTTAAACGAGGGCTGAAATGAGTGCGTTTGGATGTTGAAATGGGTTTGGTTCCAGAAGTAGCAACCAACAGAATAATGGGTAGTAATAAACTGAAATAAGCCAGAAAGTTTAATAATAAGCCACAAAAAAGTAAGGTTATGAAACATAAGCCTAAACCAAATAACCTATAAGCCGATTATATAATCCGAAACAAACACCCCGTGGGTATGTGACTTTCCCTTACAAAGTTATTATCAATAAAGGTTTCTTTCAAATACATAGATTTCACCCATTCTATATCGCCTAGACATCATGATTTTAGGTTTGTAACTTCTCATTAATATTTGACAACAGAAAATAATGATTATGTCTACATATCACTTAAGACACTTCTTTGTGTATTTTTCAGCATCAAGCCAACGATGACAACTTTCTGGGATGGCACAACTAAATCAGCTTCACATCAAACCTAATGTATCAGCAAAAGCAATAATTGGATTCAATTGCCAATGGCGTGTTGATGCCTCTGCCTCAACTTAAAGATGAAAACATCTCATTATTAGTTTTAAAATACCATGCCAAACAATCCAACAACACTATACAAGCTGTGTAATACATTTCTTGAGTAGGGTAGAGGAGGATGGACAGCTGGACGATGAAAACAGAAGCATATAATTTCATAGTCAAATGTTTTATTGCTTCTTCGTCTTCTGATTTCCATGAGGTTACATGCATCTACACAAACAACTTTCATTTATCATTGAGCACAAAAAACTAGTTTCTTATCGTTGCCACAATGATTGCAGCAAGCTACACAAAGAAGAAAAACTTATTCTCGACCTACAAGCTTACCCAAGAGGTACAAATCAAGTTTTTGTTTGATTTTAGCGGTTGGTTTTGTAAAGCTATGATCATTTTGGTTAATATACAAGGTACGTGATAAGGATAAAGGCTGGAGTATATTGAGCGAATGTAGAGATTTTCCTACTGTTCTTGTACTTATATTGAAATTGTTACTTCAAAAATTATAAATTTGTCATTGCAGTTTCAGTATGTCAATGACTTCTTTTGGGTGTTAATACTCTGATTATATGTGCAGGCAAACAGATTAGGCATCATGACGGTTATGCTGGAAATCTTTTTTAGGAGTGTAGGCCTGTTGTTGTACCGGATAGTGGAGAGAGATTAATAGGCCAAGCGATTGATCTGGTGGTATTTGGTTTGGTGGGGTAGGTTGGAGCGTTGGTGAATTATTGCCAGTAGGATGTATAACATTTGGACTTGACAATAAATTCGTGAGCAAAAAGTCATATGAAGGTGGTTGAAATGGTGTCATAGATCCAAAAGGAAAAATGTCCTCATCAAAATTAACATGACGAGATATAATAATTTTATTAGTAGCAAGATCAAGACACCTATACCCAGGGTGATTGGATGGGTAGCCAAGAAAAACACAAGGGGTGTAGATGTGGGTAACAAAGACACCCAAAGATACGTAAGTGGTGATAAGCGGGTTGTTCATTATAAAGCTTAACAAAAGGGATTTCATTTTTAATGCCAGTTGATGGTAAAATGTTTAATAGGTAGGCGGCCATGTGTAAAGCTTCCACCAAATATATGGGGGGGAATGTGAGCTTGAAAAAGCAAGGTACGTAAGAGGTTATTAAGGGTGCGAAGCATGCATTCCGATTTCCCATTTTGTTGGGATGTCTTTGGACAAGAATATCGAAACTAAATGTCGTGTTGGCGAAAAAGGTTGTGAAATCGGTTATTGTCGAATTCATCACCGCTGTCACATTTCAAAGCTTTAATATCGACATTAAACTGTTTAACTAAATAAACACGAATTTGAACAAATTTAGCATACAAGTCAGATTTGTTAAGTAAAGGATATACCCAAACAAAATGCGAAAAATGGTCTTAAAAAATAACATAGTATTTTATTCCACTAACACTCGGGATGGGCGAAGATCACACATCTGAGTGGATAATGTCAAAAACAGACTCAACAATCGACTCAGAACTATAAAATGGAAGTTTAATATGTTTACCTAACTGACATGCATGAAATAAATTAGACAACTTTGACACATGACTAGAAATTAAATGACGAGACTCTAACTTCTGTAACACATCGTCTCCACGATGCCCGAGGCGCCTATGCCATGTAGAATGACTGAAAGTAAGCAAAGCTAATGGTGTGGACAGTGGAGGTTGATGACGAACAGGAAAAAGATCTCCGGTGCTATTACAACGGAGTAGAATCCTGCGAGTCTCGTAATCCTTCACTAGAAAACCCAAATTCATCAGATTCAAAAGAAACCTTATTTTCTCTTGTAAACTTACGAACAAAAATTAAATTGGTAATAATGTTAGGCATAATAAGTATATTATGAAGGTGAAGTGGTTTGTGAGGAGTAAACAAAAAACTATGTCCGGTATTTGTAACAGATATTGTTTGACCATCACAAACAACTATAGAATAATAAATGCTTTTATCACAAACAGTAGTGAGCGTACCTGGGAAGTCAGCCAAATGTGAAGAAGCACCCTTATCCACATGTCAATTCGGATCCGAAAGAGTCAAAGTTTGAAATGCTTGCGGGATCACAGTTGGTTGATACGAGTAAGCATACAGATATGACATAAATCCTTGTGAAACCTCTGGAACTTGGTGAACAAATGGTTAGGCATGTTGAGCATAATGGGTCGGCTGGATAAACTATTAGATCGGCTGCAGAAATTATTAGGCAGGCTACACATATTGGGCTTGTGGTATAGACTGAGCAGGAACTGTAGCAGCAAGGTAGGCCTGTTATGGCTGGGCTGGTGGTGTATAATATTAAGTTGGGTTTGCAATTGGACTAGGTCCTGGTTGTAAGTAGACATAACGAACCTGGCCTTGAGCATGTGTCGAATCACTAGAAAGAGAAAGACGAATTATAAACCTTACATTTACTAGGGGAGCTCGGGTAAAGCTTTTAATGCAACCCACCCGGCCCTAACCCGATCTAAACCCACCATTTAATGCGAGCCCGGGTAAAAGCAAAACCCGATCCAAACCCACCATTTAATGTTGCTTCTCTCACCGACCCATAATAGGATACGTGTTAAAACACAAACACACCAAACATAAAAACTCACACCACGTATCATTTTTCTCTACCCACCCTTTATCTCTCTCTCAAAACCCAAAGAACAACAGATCAAGATAAATTGAAGGGATTATTGTTGTTATCTTGTGGAAGAAAGTGAGAAGGAGGAGCTGATGAACGAGGAAGAAAAAGGGGTGATGATGTTTTACATCTTTGTTACTTATCTCAGCCAAAAAAAGAAGAAGAAATCAATTCCAGGTTTGCGACTTTAAATTTTGTTAAATCAGAGTTAAGATTATTTGAATTTAGTTATTGGCTTATTTGAATTTTGTTAGAATGCCCGTTAGGGTTTCAATTTAGGGCGCTTTGCTGATCTGTTAGGGTTTCGATTTGGGATTTTTTGGATGTTATTAACTTTATATTTGAATTGAAGACAAAGATTGATTTGATTATCTACTTTTAAAAATTAAAAATAAATAATTATAACCAATTAGGCACGAAAGACAATTTACGGGAAACCTTTTTACACTAAAAAGTAAAAAACGGGGACCTTAAACGGAGGTCAAAAACCCTAAATTTCTAAAAATAAAACTAACTTAAAATTTTCTTTTAAATGGATCTATTTGACTAAAAGTAAAGTTTAAGGAAAACTAGAACAATAAACGGAGTTGTAATGAGCTTTAAAAACACGAAAACCAGAGAACGAAAACAAATCCCGTCTTATTTAAAAATGAAAATTTTGAATATTAGAACCCTACAAAAGCAAACTAATTTTTCCTATAAACTTTATGTCTAAAATAAAATATTTTCTAAAATAACATTTAAATTTTTTTGATTATTTTTCTATTTTTTATGATTTTTTAATGATTTTAATAAAATTAAATGTTTAAAATACTAAAATATCTTTTTAAAAATTACAGAAACAGAAAATAGCTTATACTAATTAGAACCTAGAAAAAATAAGCTTGAGATCACAGCTTATTGAATAAGCTGTGAAATAAGCTTAAAACAGCTTATAGACTTAAAAGGGAAAAACGTATATAAAGAATAAATGGTGTAAGGGTCTAATGAAAAAGACCCCAGGGCGCAGTGGTAGTGAGTGTTGTGTGTGTGTTATAAAAGGGTTGAAAGTGTTGAGGTCGCGGGTTCGAGCCTTGCTCACCCCCGATTTCCACTTCCCCATTTTTTTTGAAAACTTATAAAAGCAAAGTTATTAAGCTCCTAAAAATAAGCATTTTTAATAAAAGCAACTTTTTATGAAAAAACATAAATAAGCTGTTAAACAGCTTATAACAAGACAAAATTACTTAACTACTATTTTTGGGTTTTTCAAAGTTCAAAATCTTATAATAAGCTAAAAAAAATAAACCAATTAAGCTACTATTAACTTCAGACCAAACTAATAAGCTAATAAGATTTGTATAAGCACAAAAACAGATAAGCTAAAAGCTAGAAATCAAAATAAGCTTATAAGAAAACATGAAACCAGACAGTCCCTAAGGCCTACTTAGAGCTTAAAATTATGCTAGGAAATGAGCTTTTTTAGAAGTAAAACTTGCTTTTTCAGTTAGCTAAACTCAAAAACTATATGAAAAAGCTTTTTGAAAAAAAACTTTGAAGAACAAAAGCTTATTGAAAAAGCTTTACAAAACAGACAAAACACTCAGAACATGCTAATTTTTCTTTAAGTTTTAAAAATGAAGGATGCTTAATTTTGAGCTTTAAAACCGATAAGAAAAAGAACATTTTATTGAAAAACAAGTTAAGATAAATGATTAATGACCTAAATACTACTAAATCTAAGGCTAATAATTACTAAAACACTTTGAAAAATAAGCTAGAAAGTGACCGTTTAGCAGGCTTGCTGCTAATGCAGTTTGCAACTATGAAACTCAAATCAAATTTTAACAAAGTGCAGACCTAAGAAATTACTTTTACTCTATCTAAACACAAAATGCCAAGCAAATTAAGCTAATGCAAAGACTAGAAATGAATTGAGCTTATAAATATATAAGCTACTTGACAGATTTGAACTTAAATGAAACTAATCTTATGAAAAACTGAATTAAACTAATCCAGCTAATAAACTCTACTCTAACGATGTTATATTTAACACAATTGTAAGAGACCAAATGGCCTCTAGCAGTTTTAACTTATAGTTAAAACTGCTATGCCAAACACTCCTTTAAACATCTTAAAATCCAATTAAGCTTATCAAATTGAAAACTAATGATGCAAACTTAAAGACCAGATAGCAAGCAAATATTGACAGACCTAATGAACTTATTCTAACCAACAATTAAGCCAGAGATAAAGATTCACAAGCTATGCTACTATTTTTGGTTTTTTGATGATTTAAAACAAAATTCAAAGAAAACTAAGATCTAATCTATTAAAACTAAAAACAGATGATCAAATATCCTTAATAAACTCAATAACACACATATAAGCTCAAATAAGCAAACATTTAAGCATAATAAGCAAATTTATACTAGGAAATTTAAAACAGCAAGAGTAAATGGAAAACATTACAGTTTGCATTAGCCTAAACATAGGCTTATAAAGGCTCCAAAGAGCTATAAAGCTCTGACTTATCAATGATAGATAGTAAAAGTCCATTATGTGCCCTTCCAGGTTAAGCTCATCTTCCTTAAGTCCAAAATCCATTAAGCAAGGGTTAATTATCTGATTTTAAGGTTCTAGTAGATTAGATGATTAATTAAGCTCAAATCTAAGCTTAGAGACTTAGATGAGCTTTTATGAGCTTATGAGAAGCTTATCCAACAATAACAGCTATAAACTATATTTGTAAGAAAAATGAGCTATGAAAGAGTTTAAGTGCTTAATAAGAAACTTTGTATTATGTAGAAAAAGACTGATTACAATACTTGAATTTAGAAATTACATTAAGAGATCACTAGCTAAAACATTTTTGAAAGGAAAATTACATAAGCTAAATAAGCTAAAAAATGAAACTAAAAACTATCTCCCGTGATGTGTGTGAGTGTGAGGCTTTATATAGCCCTCAACTGAAGCTTCTAGGTCCTCATAGCCCTTGCACGCTCCTTGCAATCCTGTCCTTTCAATCATTTCAATCATTGGATGTCTATTGTGGTCCGTTGGATTAGATTTAGCTCACACGGATTGCCAGCGTGGCAATCCGTGATTGTGACACCTTGTGCTTCTTTTGTGAGTACAAATAGTGCAAATTTTCTATCTTTGATGTGCTACTTGTCAGACCCACGTGTAGTTCCCTTTTGGGTTTTAACCAATGGAAGCCTCTTGTGACGTTAAACTCTGCCAACATGTACCTTTTTACTTGAATTACTATGCCACGTAGCCAATTTGAATTACCCCTTTGTTTTGACTCGAGGTTAAACGGAGACGATGGGTGAATAGTAGAAACTACTTTTCCCGCGTCGTCTCTTTTTATAAAAAGGGATTTTGACTTTCTTTGACTTACCCGGGGTTATAAGGGTTTTAGGCTTTGGTTAAAAGAAATTGGGCCGGGTGTTGGTTATAAAAGAAATGGGCCATAGATTTGTTTAACGGGTGTTAACTCTTTTAATTAAAAGAGTTAACACAGTTAGGGTTTAGGGATTTTTTTTTTTTGTAATTTGGTTAACTTTGAGGGACTGATTTGGGAATTTTTGATTTTGTCATTTTGTGTTGACCATGTTTGACTGAAGGTTGACTTGAGTTGACCACTGTTGACTTTTGATAGCATTCTCCCGGCTCTTTGTGTGCTCTTCCGTTCCCGTGTTCGTGATTGTCCGGTTTTGACCGTTTTCTTAAGATTTTTGCAATATCCGTACCTACACAATCACAAAGACAAAACAAGCAATATACAAGCATTTAAAGCACAATTTTGTCATTTTAGGGCCTATTTTGATATAAAACGGATATGTGTTTTCACACATATCATTTTACATCTTTGTTACTTATCTCAGCCAAAAAAAGAAGAAGAAATCAATTCCAGGTTTGCGACTTTAAATTTTGTTAAATCAGAGTTGAGATTATTTGAATTTAGTTATTGGCTTATTTGAATTTTGTTGGAATGCCCGTTAGGGTTTCAATTTAGGGCGCTTTGCTGATCTGTTAGGGTTTCGATTTGGGATTTTTTGGATGTTATTAACTTTATGTTATTTTCTGTTTTGCAAATTATTGGAAGTCGATGTTTGGAATTAGGGTTTTCTTTTAATCTGTGGTTTTTGTTGGTTTTGTTTTTTATACATTTTAGTCGACTTCGGTTATTGTCAATAGAATTATTACTTTAACCTGATTTGGGAGTTTATATTCGTGTTTAGAGATGAGCTTAGTTGACCTAATAATACTTAAGACAAAAGAGGTAAGGAACTAACTGATGGATTTGTTATAACAGATTATAAGTTGCATGTGTGTAGCCATTTACAATACAATTTGAGTAACTATCGACCCATAGGACCTGTTTACTTTTAAGGCTGGATTATTTCTGTTTACATATTTAATCTGTAAGGATTATGACTTTTGTTGGAATATATAAGTAGAAACTGCTTTAAGCAAAGCAATATGAAAGCACATTACTTTATGTTGTTTGGCGTATGCAAGTTAAGATGAGTATCAGCGATATAGGCCATAGAATCAACATATTGACTAATATAACGTTAACCGTTAGAATATCAACATATATTACATATATTTGTGAAGAAGCTTGGTGCAGTTTAGATGCATTATCCTGTATTGGTAACGAAATGCAAGTACATTGTAGCTGATATTTTTTTGTTTATGGGCAGGTAAACCATTTGTCTATTCGAATAGGCTGATGTTATTAGTATACACGCTGATTAAATCGGGTGATTACCGGGATCAAGTCGTACCTGTGGTTTTTTGCCACCAGCATCATCACCTATTCTTCCACTTCAGGTGATAGATTCTATCGGTCCACCTTTACCTCCAATAAATGCTAGAGCTATGAGTCTTTTTGAAAGGTTGTCAGAGACTGTGATTTTATGTGTCTTGGATACATGGTAAGAACACAAGTACAACTATGAGTTATAGATGTGATGTCAACCTTTTAAATAATGCAAATAATGTTTATAGCAAATGGCCAAATATTCTTAAAGTTCTCATTCTTAAATGAAGAATTAAAGTGCAAGTATATATTGTCTCCTTTCAAGGTTATAAGAATCTTTAATGTCTGAAACTCTGAATGACAGATTTTGTGACGAGAATGACCAAAAGACCGCCGCCTGATCCGGTGGCAGTATTGAGAGGCCATCGTGCTTCTGCCATAGATGTTTGTTTCCATCCTAATTAAAACTTATTGTTCTCAGGGTAAGCAATCTTAAATGTTTTTAGAATAGTTTTGACAAGCTTAGATATACGTTTTATACTTTTAATGTGGTTTTGTTGTTATTTTGTTATGAAAGTAAAGTCATGGTAGTTTGAATTGTAACACCCCCAAAATCAACAATGCAACGGAATACTACTTGGGGTGCTACTTCATAGCATAAAGTACAAGTTACATAAAACGACTCTAAGTGAGACGTTTTGAAAAGTCAACTATTCGATAAATTTTATAAAATATCCGAGTTACAACAGATCCCATTTACAATGTATTAGAAAACATTGTCAAAACATTTATTGAATGGTACTGAAATTATAAATCCTTCAAAAATATTTATATCCGCGCGACTCGAATGCTCACAATGCTTAGCTAGCAAAATAATAACCTGAGAAAATACATGCAAAAACATCAACAATAATGTTGGTGAATTCATAGGTTTAAATAAAAGCAGTATTGAAATATCTCAAATAATGTTTCTGCAAGAAAAGTAGTGTCACAACATTTAAAAGTATTATTTCCAAAATCCAAGTAGTGATTCAATAAATCAAGAAACGTTCAGTAGTAGACCACAAGAATTAAGTAATGTAGACAAGATAAATAAATTCACCAAGTCTAGATGAAAACAATATATTATTGCTCTAAGCTCATGACACCGAACCTTAACACGTAATATAATCAAATCAGTAATCGTAATATCTGCCCCAAACAGGAAAAAGTATGCTGCCAAACATCCTACGTATTATTCAAATATTAAATGCGCCATGGTCAACTTGTGACCTTAAATTCAAGGCGGGGATTGTCAGTCCCGATAGATCTATCCACAACACTCGCGTTTACTCAGTCGGTATTTAACGGTTCATGATAAAAAGGGGACTTAATGACAAAGGGTACTTAGGCAATAATATGATCTGGAATAACATACAATTAAAAAACACTTGTGTCCTATTTAAACAAGTAATGTGTTCAAAACTCACGGTTTCATATATAGGAATTCAATGATCTCAAATCATGTAGTAAACAAATCAAGCTTTAGTAAGTTCATAAGTAATCAACCATGTATTAAAAGTCATGTAGTAAGCAAGTAAAAGCTTTAGTAAAAATAGTCATGTAATGCTTAAGTAGTAGAAATTAATAAGTTTGCTTGGTAAAACGAGCATGTATTCTCACCTCGAAAACAGTTTATGAAAACCATTAAAAAAGAAAGGGTGGGGCTATGAACTCACCGAGAAGCAATGAAGTATCGAACGAGAAATCCAACAAGGAGAGAACGGTGACAACGTCACACCCGCGACCTATAATAATGGTGCGCGTATAAGAATATATTTATAAGAAAAATGCATAAATGCATAAGTATGTAAAATATATATATTCTGACATGTATGAAATCTTATATCGTAGAATCCATGAGTGCGCCAAATTTACTTATTTATTCCCACTAAAATGATTCGCCTTATGTTTAACTCCATTTTAACCCATTCTGACTACTATGTAATTTTAATGAAAATTACCCATTTTGACCCATTATAAAGGTTAAGACATCTGAATGCGAACGAAAGTGAAAGACTCACTTATCAGTTGCAAATTTCAGTTGTAGTTAATATATTCTACGCCTAATCGTTGGTTATAATATAACTCAAACAATCTTTAAATTTTGCCATATTTGACATTTATTATTTTTTTTTTACTAAAACTGACCCGTCCAAAAACGACCTTCTAAATCAAGTTTTCAAGACTTGGACTCTAAAGCAATGTGATGTAAAATGACATTTCGGACAACGTTTTAGTTTTATCTGAGACCTAGAACGAAACAGAAAATGATGAAAATGCTCTTATAAGTTTCTGCAGCAACTTGCTCTTTTTTCTAAAAATTATGAAGCATTTAATCATAAGCTTTTGATCCGTTTAACATGCGTTTTAGACTTAGATATCCTCGCGGAAAGGTAAACTAGCATTTTAAACAACTTTTTAGTTTTACTCAAGACCCAAAACTCGATAGAAAAGGACGAAAATGTCTCTATATCAGATCTGATGCAAACTAAAAAACGCAGATTTATTCTAAGCTTTTCGACCCGTCATTACGCATTTTTAGACTTAGTTATCCTCGCGAAAAAGTAAAACGACATTCTAAACAACTTTTTAGTTTTACCCGAGACCCGAAACTCGACAGAAAATGACGAAAATACCCTTTTTAGAATCTGCGCAGAATCAATATTTACACAAGTGATGATCTTTTTAATATAATCTCGTCTAAATTTCGGTCGGCCATAAATACTTCGTTTTTAAGAGTTACGGAACCCACGATATACCGAATCGAAGCTAAGGACGACCACTATCATATTCTTAAGCCTAAACTCAGTTTTAAAATTTTTAACTTTGCCGAAAACGGACCTAAAGTTTCTGGTCTAAATGAGTGTCTTTCAACTCATTCAAAACACTAATATTTCACATCGCAAACGTCTCCAATGCACTTAAACTACCCTGACGCCTCTACTTAACACCTTCAACCGCTAACAACCTTAAAATCATAACATGCAACAAAGTTCATGGATTCTCGAATATAAAATTAAAACATGCAAGTAATATATAACCAAATCAATACAAAAACTAAATAGATTACTTTCAAAAAATAATAAGATAGCTAGATGATCAAAACAATCAACCCTTGTGGGTTTTGATTGTTGGCCGATCCACTCACAACCCCGAAACAATATTCGAAACTCGTTTTTTGTTGCACCACAATTTATCTACCTACTTATTATTACACCCTTGCAACTCCAATTACCCTCAATTAGATCAAAACCNTCCTCTCCTATATGTCTCTTGTCTAAGGCCTCAAAGACCAATTCTTGGTTGTGGCATCGAAGATTATCTCATTTAAACTTCGATTGTATCGATTCTCTTGCCAAACAAGGTCTAGTCCGAGGTCTTACAAAACTAAAGTGTCAGAAGGATCATTTGTGCTCTGCCTGTGTTCTTGGTAAAAGCAAGAAACACTCCCATAAACCCAAAGCTGAAGACTCCATTCAAGAAAAACTCTATCTGCTGCATAGGGATCTTTGCGGGCCAATAAGGGTTCAAAGTATTAATCGGAGAAAATATAGACTGGTTATTGTTGATGATTTTTCTTGGTTTACATGGGTGAAATTTCGACGTTCTCTAAACTCCCATATAAAAGGTCACTACTTATTTTAACTCTTACATTGATTTTATAAATTCACATTTTCAAAAATTTGGTTGAAATCGAAATTCTTGGATTTTGGCGAGTTTCGGACCATAAGTCACCTTGTTATCGATTGAGAAGCTAATGGATGCTTAATATACAGCCCCGTACAATTTAATTGAGGTTATTTTAGTTTGAAATAATATAATTTACATCCCGACCTATATCAATCAAGATCAGAACAGTATTAGCCATCTTCAAAATCTACACAATTCACTTCATAGCTAGTCCAAATTTTCTCATTCTGATATACAACCTTATCAATCTTATTCATAAAAAACTTCCACGCATGATGTTCCTAAAATCTAGCTTTTAAGAAAAATAATCATCTTCAAGTTGTTTTTATTCTTGATGTGAAAGAAACATCTAAGTTTCGATTAAAAGGATTACAAGCAAGATGAACAAGAAATCGAGCTAGGGTTTTGGGTTTGGTGTCTTGATTTCGGCAACGCCACATAACACCACACTAGGGTTTTTGTGTGATACTATGCTCTCAAATTTTTATGTAGCAAGATTGCCTCTAAACTCTCGCTTTTTCAAACGTGATTTCTATATATATATGCATGTGGTTTGATATAAATCTTAATCAACAATGCAGCACTCATTGATTTATTTGATTTTGTTTTATGATAGCACCAGCCATGTTTTGATGATTAGAGATATTTGTTTAAGAGTTATAGTTGGCATTGCATGATAGTGGGGAGTATTAAAATTGATGTTTTGAAAAGGTTTTGATTAGATTATTGGACTGTTTTGATGTCAGTAGTAACAAGGTATCAATCTCAAAACATTTGGCCTGGAGCCTATGATTAAATATGGGGTGAATATATATAGCGTCTAGCATCATGTGATAGAGTTGGATGCTCCAACCGATCCTCTCGATAGGAAAGGTTTATGGTCAAAATACGAAAATTGGGTCAAGTCTAGACCTTTTAATTAGACAACGAGTTAATCTCCAGTCTTTGAACTAAAGTTTGGGGGTTTTAAAGCATGGACCAGTAGTATACATCTTAGTATAACATCTTCAAGTGGAATGGCTTCAATATCTATCACGGTTTAGGATTTATGGCCGTTTCCGTAAAGTGTTCCATTTTGGTTAACATTCTGGTTGGACATTATGTCACTAAATTGTCAATTCCCATTGATTGGTATATATTTAGAGGATGAGGCTTTATATTATGGAAACTACAGTCAAAGGGCTTTCCAGGAGCGAAAACCTCATATTCATAGCCCTTACGGATTAGTAGATATGCACCCATAAAGACAGGTCAAAATCAGAAACTAGATTTTTACGTCGTTTCTAAAACACAAACACAAAAATATACAACCGTGATAATAAGACAAAGATTAATACTTGAAACTTAGTAGATGTTTATTTACCAATAAGATCAGATTATTAATCATATTTTGGAGTATAACCACCTTAGTTAAGTCATTGTGCAATGCCACACATATCTTAGAAACATATCTCATACTCGTCAAACTTTTCTTCTATTTGTTTTTTACTTATATACTATACTAAGTCGCGTCACATCCTATAGGTTGTCGGTGATTATTGGTGACCTCTCTCGATTCATATATTCAGATTCTCGATCATCGTCGCTTATTAGACTTACGGTGAGTTCATAGCCTCGCTTCTCAAATATTTTTCTTAAACCCCGCGAGGGAGATGCATGCTAGTTTTATAAAACGAACACAAGTAGGGTTTTCTGTATCGCTTAGACCGTATTGTGAAGATGTTGTTGCTTGAGTATGCTTTCAGTCATAAGACCCCAATCGTAAGCCTTTAACTAACCGTGATGGGTACCGCTTAAACAATTAAATAGCGCTATGGCTTGACAACCCGGTCTGGTTTTTGGGGTTTGGATCCGAATAGTGAGCACTCCCAATGTACGGACATATTGTATGGAGATGTGTAAGTAGTATATGAGGTGTGGGGAAATTACTAGCCTGATGGCATTTATTAAATTATCAATGTTATTATTTGTTTATGGAATTTAGTCAATGGGATCGATGGCACGAGCTCAATGCAACTGTTGGTTAATAGCTTGTCTGACCCACAGGTCTATATGATGCTTATGAATATTATAATGCTTGTGTTCAACTTTTTATCACTTATAAAACCTATGAATTCACTCACGTTTATATTACTTTAATTAAAAGGATGAGCTACGCTAGTTTTTGGTTTAATCAATATTAAAAATTAACTCCTTTGCTAAACAAACGAAGATTGTTGTAATGGCTAAACTATTATGTTTCTTTTGGGTAACGTTCATGGGACATCTTGTTTGAAACTTAAATTAGTAATATGACGCATGTTGAATTTAAAACGTCTCTTTTTGGAGTCATGTCTTTATATTCAAGTGACTATTGTGCTATGATTTAACACCCAATATAGGATCCGCAGTCGAGTAAATTTTGGGGGTGTTAAAGATTGTACAAAGCCATAAGTTATAAGAGAACTAGGTCATTTTTAAAAACCTAAACTATAACTTTATTTTGGTCAACTTTATAAAGCGTAGACAGCAAACTCCTCAGATGCCGCCAAGTGAGCTGGATCTTGCAGACATTACTGTGGTTTCTGCGCGAATATTAGGGAGATTCGAGGATGACTGACTCGGCGCTAACGAGTGATAGAGAGTATAGCTATTACATCTCGTACCTAATGCTCTTGAGATCTAATTATCTCTATTCTGATTTAAGGCTCTGCGGTCATAGTTATTAATTATTCAAACTTTACGACTCAGAGAGCGAAAAGCAAATCTCATTTCATCATAATTTGAAATTCTCATATCTAATTAATGTATTGCATACATTCATATATTTTGCATACATTTATACTTTGTATAAATTTTATTAAATATGGTGACCTTATATATATATTCCTTGTTTCCATAGATTATCATGGCAAACCTACCTCCTCCAAACAACGATCCAAACATTCCCGAAGGCGAGCAAGCCCTTGCTGCTCCTGTTAGGTTTGCTCCCCAATGGATAGGCTGGTAGATCCCAAATAACAATAATGGATGGTTGGATGAAGATAATGATGAGGAGCCAGAAGAAGATAAGGCGGATGAAGATAATAATTAGGAGATAGAAGAAGAGTATGAGGAGATATAAGATGAGGAAGAGGAAGAAATTGTTGCTGAAGAAGAAGCCGAAATCATCTATCCCTACGATGAGGTGGACCCAAATAACCGACCTCCTCCTGCTTCGGATGACGAGTCTGAGTTTGTTCCTTCTGTTGTCCCTGTGTTTGATGCCGAGAATAGGCCCGTACTATCTGTCCTCCATTTCAGTAGTACTTATGAGCAGAGTGAGAGTTCTTCTGCTCGAGAGATCTTGAAGGACATCGATAAGGTCAGTCCACTTGGTCTCGTGCCTCTTACTATTAGTACTGCTATGAGTCGCATTAGAAAGTTAAATGAGCAGATGCGTGAGCGAGATGAGGTGGACGAGAGGATTGTGAAGAAGATCAACAAGAGTGACCTTGGCATCTGGATGGTTGGTCGTGATGCTATGAATTTGGATTGTGCTGTAAGGGAATGTCAGGCTGATGTCTCCAAGGTGATTATTATGATGAAGAATATGACTTTGGAGTTTCATAGGGTGCGCAAAGAGAGTCACCGAGCTTTGGAATTAGTTGAGTGAGAGGCTGGAGTTAGAGAGCAATACCTCCCGAAGTTCTGAATTGGAGGTGGATTTGTTGAGACATCTACCCACTCATTCCTTAGTCCTTTCCTGGACAACCCCTACATCCAGGCTAGGAATGCCGCCATGGCAGATAATGATGTTGATGATGATGATGTTGAGGATGATGATGTTGAGGATGATGATGATATGGATGATGATGCTGCTGACCCAAGTGACCCATAGTCTTCTGAGCCCCGTGGATCTCCACATAACTCCTAGTAGTCTAGTATCATTAGTAGTTTCTTTTATTTTGATCATGTAGTCACAACCGGGCTATCGGTTAGTTGATCTAGTACTAGTGTTTTTAATGACCTAGGTCATGTTTACGTCACGTTTTGTAAAACACTACAACCTTGTACTAATTTTGGGTTCTTAATGACGATGACTACTTTGATCCTTATTTACTGTGTTGTGGTTGCTTATATGATTGTCCAATTGTTCACTTCCTTGATTGTTGCTTATATGATAATTTGATTATTCCTGCAAGTCATAATTATACCAAAGGTATGATTACTTACTCTCTTCTTTTCTTGTGTCGTGATAGAATCATGCATCCTAAGCAAATGTCGTAAGCTGCCATTACCAAATTAGTTGCCGATGAAGTGGCTAAAGCTTTGGCTGCCGACCGTGCCACCAGGAACACTACCGATGCTTGAGGACCTAGCAACGTTAAAGGTGCAGGTAATGCAGGAGGTCCCGAGGATGCACAATCGGCCAAGGATTGTACTTTTTCAAGTTGTCATGAAATGCTGGTCCCACGCTCAATTCATTGTATAGAAGAGCTATTAAACTTTACCGTTGGTTTGAAAAGATTGAATGTACTTTTGGGATCAGTTAATGGGTTAAGAGAAACAAAGTCAAGTTTGCTGCTGATATCCTTCAAAGTAGAGCTTTAACCTGGTGGAACACCCAAGTCGCCACCCTCAGTTTAGAAGTGGCGAACAGAAACTCTTGGGATGATTTGAAAAAGATGATGTTAGAAGATTTCTGTCCTGAAGAAGAAATATCTAGAATAGAGGATGAATTGAGGCATTTGAGGTTAAATGACCATGATATAGCTGCTTATACCAACCGATTCACGAATTGTCTTATTTATGGTCCGATGTTGTTCCATCTACCAAAAAGAAAATTAGTCAATATATCAAAGGGTTGCCATCATACATTCAGGGTGAGACCTATTCCTCTAAGCCAAGTACCTTAAATGAAGGTGTAAGGATGGCACATGGTCTTATGGAGCATAAAATTCAGGGTTGGAATGAAAGAAATGCTAAGCAAAACAAGAGGAAATGGGAAGGTGGAAATCAAGGAAATAATGAAGGTAACCGCAATAACAACCAAGGAAATTACCGTGACAACCACAGTCACAATCAAAACAATAATTGAAGAAACGAAGGTGCTAGAGCCATGACCCAAGCTCAAAATGATCATATGGGCCAGAGAGGAAACACCCCAAAGTGCAATAGGTGCAACATGTTCGATTTTGGAAATTTCCCAGTGAAATGTAATAAATGTGGTAAGAGGGGATATATTGCAAGGGACTGTCATGGAAAGCGGGTAGCCACTGTGCTAATCTAAAGACAATTACAGCATG
Organism: Tanacetum coccineum; assembly: GCA_026074375.1. Classification (NCBI taxonomy): domain Eukaryota; kingdom Viridiplantae; phylum Streptophyta; class Magnoliopsida; order Asterales; family Asteraceae; genus Tanacetum; species Tanacetum coccineum. The sequence continues at coordinate 23,735 of BQNB010054530.1, forward strand.
TTACAATTGATGAGACCCGAATTCAACCTCGCAATAGTGGATGTTTGTTTCCCGAGATGGAAGAGCAAGGTGGTAGGAATGTGCAGTGGCCCATGTTTATGCTATGAACGATGCCGAGCAATGCCTCAAGGCCCAAACGTGGTGACAGGTACGTTTCTGCTTAATAATCATTACTTTAGCATGTTGTTTGATTCAGGGTCAGACAAGAGTTTCATAAATGCTAATCTTACCCATTTATTGATATCAAACCGAAAAATAGTACTAGTTATAAGGTCGAGTTGCCGATGGGAGGATGTTAGTACGAAAATTAAATTAAAAGGTTGCACTTTAAATCTATCAAGGCATCTATATAAAATTGATCTAATGCCTATAGAACATGGTAACTTTTGATTCATAATTGGTATGGATTGTTGTTGCACATATGCCGCATCGTCCTATGGAAAAAGGAATGCACATTCCGGTAAAAATCGAACGTTTAGTGCAAGTTGATAGCCAGTTCTTCCTAATTAAAAGTGATATCCTGTATTAAGGCAAGAAAATACATCGAAAGAGGATGTCATCTATTTTTAGCTCACGTTACCGAGAAGGAGAAATCTGTGAAACATCTTAAAGATGTACTGATAATTTGTGATTTTCCTAAAGTATTCCCTGATGACTTGCCGGGGCTTCCTCTGCCTCGACAAGTTGAATTCAAAATTGATCTCGTGTCGGGTACTGCCCTTGTTTCCCGTGCACCTTATCGCTTGGCTCCGTCAGAAATGAAAGTATTGTCTGAACAATTGAAAGACCTGTTGGAGAACAGATTCATTCACCCGAGCTCGTCACCCTAGGGAGCTCCGGTACTGTTCGTAAAGAAAAAGGACGGGTCATTTAGTATGTGTATCGATTATCGTGAACTGAATAAGTTGACGGTCAAAAACCGCTATCCTCTCCCGAGAATTGATGATTTTTTCAATCAACTTCAAGGTTTAAGTGTATATTCAAAAATTGATCTACGTTCGGGGTATCATCAACTCCGATTTCGAGAAGAGGATATCCCAATCACCGCTTTTCGAACGAGATATGGTCACTATGAATTCCAAGTAATGCCGTTTGGTCTAACCAATGCACCGGCGGTGTTCATGGATTTGATGAACTGTGTCTGTAAGCCATATCTTGATAAATTCATAATTGTATTCATTGATGATATTCTCATATACTCCAAGAGCAAGGAAGAACATAGTGAGCATCTAAAGATCATTTTGGACCTGCTCAAGAAAGAGAAATTGTATGCCAAATTCTCGAAATGTAATTTCTAGTTGGAGTCCGTCTAATTCATTGGCCACGTTATCAATAGTGAAGGCGTTCATGTTGATCCCGTAAAAATTAAAGCTATCAAAAATTGGCCTGCCCCGACGTCACCAACTGAAGTGAGGTAATTTATGGGATTAGCCGGTTATTATAGAAGATTCATCGAAGGATTTTATTTAATCGCCAAGCTGCTTACCAAACTTACTCAAAAGAATAAGAAATTCAAGTGGGATGCGGATGGGGATGAAGCATTCCAAAAGCTTAAACAAGACCTATTTACTGCTCCAATTCTAGCTTTGTCTGAAGGTCTTAATGATTTTGTTGTTTATTGTGACGTATCGCTCAAGGGTTATGGTGCAGTATTAATGCAACGGGATAAGGTGATTGCCTATGCTTCCTGACAATTGAAAACTCATGAAGAAAACTACACTACTTATGATCTTGAATTGGGTGTCGTGGTTTTTGCTCTTAGACTCTGGAGACACTACCTCTATGGTACAAAATGTGTTGTGTACATCGACCACCAGAGTTTACAATATATTTTAGATCAAAAAGAGTTCAATATGAGGCAACAGCGATGGATTGAACTATTAAGTGATTATGATTGCGAAATTCATTACCATCCCGGCAAAGCCAATGTGGTAGCCGATGCTCTCAGCCGAAAGGTTCGAGATAAGCCCTTGAGGGTTCGATCTTTGGTGATGTCTACATGTACCGACCTGTCCGAAAGAATACTCAAGGCCCAATTGGAAGCTATGAAACCAGAAAATGTCAAAGCGGAAAATCTAGGCCGATTGTTGAAGCCTATCTTCGAGATCCACTCCAATGGGATTCGGTATTTAAAAAATCGTGTGTGGTTTCCATTGTTTGGCGGACTACGAGACTTGATTATGCACGAATCTCATAAGTCGAAATATTCTATTCATTCGGGTTCTGACAAGATGTACCAAGACATGAAGAAGTTATATTGGTGGCCAAATATGAAAGCCGACGTTGCCACATATGTTAGTAAGTGCCTAACATGTGCTAAAGTCAAGGCCGAGCATCAACGACCGTCGGGACTCCTCCAGCAACCTGAAATTCCTAAATGGAAGTGGGAACATATTACTATGGATTTTGTTACGGGTCTTCCGAGAACGTCTAGTGGTTACGATTCTATTTAGGTAATTGTCGATCGGTTGACTAAATCGGCTCACTTTTTGCCAATGAAGAAAACCGATAGCATGGAAAAACTCACCTGGCTATATCTGAAGGAAGTTATCTGTAGACATGGTGTACCATTGTCGATTATTTTGGACGACAATAGCCGATTTGCGTCTGGGTTTTGGAGGTCCCTTCAAAATGCTTTAGAGACGAACTTAAGAATGAGTATGGCATACCACCCAGAAACAGATGGTCAAAGTGAGAGAACAATCCAAACTCTTAAAGATATGTTGCGTGCCTGCGTAATTGATTTCGGTGGAAGTTGGGATCAACACTTGCCTCTGGTCGAGTTCTCGCATAACAACAGTTACCATGCTAGCATCAAGGCGGCACCGTTTGAAGCACTCTATGGGAGAAAGTGTAGATCGCCTATTTGTTGGAGTGAAGTTGGGGATAGTTAACTAACTGGGCCCGAATTAATTCGTAAAACCACGGAGAAGATCGTTCAAATCAAGAACCGTTTGCTCACTGCCAGAAGCTGACAAAAGCGTTATGCGGATGTGAGACAAAAGCCGATGGGGTTTGATGTGGGTGATATGGTTATGCTCAAGGTCTCATCTTGGAAGGGTGTAATACGTTTTGATAAACGGGGAAAGTTGAGTCCACGTTATGTGGGACAGTTCAAGATCATTGAAAGAATTGGTCATGTGGCTTATCGATTAGAGTTACCGGAAAAACTCCGAGGCATTCATAATACGTTTCATGTTTCAAATCTCAAGAAGTGCCTCGCAGATGAGAACCTAGTTATTCCACTCGAAGAAATTCAACTGGATGATAAATTGCACTTCATCCAAGAACCCGTAGAAATTATGGATCGTAAAGTAAAGCGGCTTAAGCAAAGCCATCCCATTGGTGTAAGGTTCGTAGAACTCGGGATAGTCCCAGAATTTACTTGATATGAAGACTTTTTCATGAGGAAGTATCCGCATCTATTCCCGAGCAAGAAGCGAGGGCATGGCGATAATCGAGCGCTGGGACGTCGCTCTCGTAAGGATAGGAGGATGTAAACTCACGTATAAAAGGTCACTATTTATTTTAACTCTTACATTGATTTTATAAATTCACATTTTCAAAATTTTGGTTGAAATCGAAATTCTTGGATTTTGGCGAGTTTCGGACCGTAAGTCATCTGTTTTCGATCGAGAAGCTAATGGATGCTTAATTATAGCCCCATAAATTTCATTTGAGGTATTTTAGTTGGAAATAATATATCCGACCTATTTCGGGTGTGACGTGTTTAAATTTGCGTTTTTGTAAAATTTGAGTGTCGGACTAGCTTTCGGGTCAAGATATTATAAGTTATAAAAAAAATTGGTAAAAGTAAAAGTCATATTTAGCCATGAGAGCTTAATTTATTTTATTTTTATTATTTTCCATCTTTTATTTGTGTTTACCCGAAATTTGCGTCGAAGAAATCAAGATTTTTAATCAAATACCGAATTAAATAGGTTATCGGGCTCGAAAACTAAGTAAAACAACAAAATAGCAAACAAAAGCCCAACCAAGCCCACCCCTCATAGGGGGCCGGTCATAAGCTCAAACAAACACACTATATATTATTTTTTTTATTTAAGGGAATTATATTAGTAATATACTTCTATTAATTAGATAATTCCTAAACTCTAGTATATATACCAAATAAAACCCATTATCCCCTATTTTTTTTACAAAAATTTGGTTCTCCCACAACCCCAATTCATACAACGTTCTTTTTTTTATTGTCGATATGTTCTATGCTATAACTAAAAAGATAAGCATCCTTTATAAACCCATACCTTGCATACTTTTGTCAAAACCAAAACTCACGCCTGGTCTCTTTTTTTTCTCCTCTATTCGAACAATATCATCAAGAACAACAGTATTCCATCTTCAAATCATCACCAATTCACCTTCATTCTACTTTAATTTCATTCTTATATAAACCCTAATCAATCTTTATCATAAGAAAACTTTCACGCATGATGTTCTTGAATTCTTGATTTTAGAAAAATAAAATCATCTTCCAAGTTTTTATTGATTCTGATGTGATAGAAACTTCTAAGGTTCAAATTAAAAGTGGATACAAGCAAGATAAACAAGAAAATCCCGAGCTAGGCTTTTGGTTTTGTGTCCTCTAATTTATCAGACAGCCAACATAACACCCACCTAGGGTTTTTGTGTGATCTTGTGTCTCAAATCTTTGTGTAGTAAGTTGCCTCTAAACTCTCTTTTTCAAATGTCGAATTCTATATACATGCATGTGGTTGATTCTAATCTTAATAAACTGCTTGTTTCTTGTTTATTTGATTGAATTATGATGAGCAACCATGTTTTGATAATTGGGATATTTGTTTTAAGAGGTTATTGTGGCATTTCAAGATAGTGGGGAGTATTAAAATTGATGTTTAGATTATAGGACTGTTTTGAAGGCAGTAGGTAAACATAGGTATATCTTAAACTTTTTGGCCTGGAGCCTATGACTAAATAATATAGGTGAATATATATAGGTCTTAGCATCATGAGATAGTTGGATGCTCAACCAATTCCTCCGAATGAGGAAGTTATGGTCAAAATACGAAAATGGGTCATGTCTGGACCATTAATTAGAAAACGTGTTAATGTCCAGGTTTTTGAACTAAAAGTTTGAGTTTTAAAGTATGGGTCAATACTATACATCTTAGGAAAGCTCCAGCATTTGGCCTCACATTCATTTCTATTATAGATTTGGATTTATGGCCGTTTCCGTAAAAGTGTTCCATTTTGGTTAACATTCTGTCACTAAATTGTCAATTCCCATTGATTGATAAATAATTAGAGGATGAGGCTTTTCATTCTGGAAACTAGACTCAAAGGGCTTTCCAGGGGCGAAAACCTCATATTCATAGCCCTTACGGATTAGTATATATGCACCCATAAACACAGGTCAAAATTAGAAACTAGATTTTTACGTCTTTTCCTAAAACACAAAAAGTTTACAACCTTGATAATAAGACAAGAATTAATACATAAAACTTAGTAGATGTTGGTTTACCTATAGGATCAGATTATTAATCATATTTTGGAGTATAACCACCTTAGATAAGTCATTGTGCAATGCCACACATATCTTAGAAACATATCCTATACTCGTCAAAATTTTCTTACGTATTGTTTTTACTTATATACTATACTAAGTTGCGTCACATCCTATAGGTTGTCGGTGATTGTTGGTGACCTCTCTTGATTCATATATTCAGCTTCTCGATCCTCGTTACTTATTCGACTTACGGTGAGTTCATAGCCTCGCTTTTTAGATATTTTTCTTAAACCCCGCGAGGGAGATGCATGCTAGTTTTATAAAATGAACACAAGTAGGTTTTTCCTGTATGCTTGGACCCGTATGTGATGATATTATTGCTTGAGTAGCTTTCGTCGTCATAAGACCCAGTCGTGAGCGTTAAACTACCTGTGATGGCGTAGCCGCTTTAAATTAATAGCGCTATGGGCTTGACAACCCGGTCTGGTTTTTGGGGGTTTAAATCCGAATAGTGAGCACTCCTAATGTACGGACATATTGTATGGAGATGTGTAGTAGGTATATGACGAAATACCTAGCCTGATGGCATTTATTAAATTATCAATGTTATTATTTGTTTATGGAATTTAGTCAATGGGATCGATGGCACGAGCTCAATGCAACTGTTGGTTAATAGCTTGTCTGACCCACAGGTCTATTTGATGCTTATGAATATTATAATGCTTGTGTTCAACTTTTTATCACTTATAAAACCTATGAATTCACTCAACGTTTTATTGACTTTAATTAAAAGGATGAGTTACGCTAGTTTTTGTTTATCAAATATTAAAAATTAACTCCTTTGCTAAAAAACAAGATTGGTTGTAATGGATAACTTTTTATGTTTCTTTTGGGTAACGTTCATGGGACATCTTGTTGAAACTTAAATTAGTAATATGACGCCTGTTGATTTTAAAACGTCTCTTTTTGAGTCATTCTTTATATTCTTGTGACTATTGTGCTATGAATTTAACACCCAATATTGGTTCCGCTGCGAGTAAATTTGGGGGTGTTAAAGATTGGTATCAAGAGCCATAAGTTATAAAGAACTAGGTCATTTTTAAAACCTAAACTATAACATTATTTTCAACTTTTAGCGCGCAAACTCCTCGAGATGCCGGCCAAGTTGTTCTTGCAATTACGTTTCTAGCATTATATATTGCGGGTGTATTATCACTAAGTATTTATTAATAAATACTATGATATATATATCGAGATATATATTGATTATTAAACTTTACATATTAAATTTTCATCATAATTTGAAATTCTCATATCTAATTAATGTATTGCATACATTCATATATTTTGCATACATTTATACTTTGTATAAATTTTATTAAATATGGTGACCTTATATATATATTCCTTGTTTCCATAGATTATCATGGCAAACCTACCTCCTCCAAACAACGATCCAAACATTCCCGAAGGCGAGCAAGCCCTTGCTGCTCCTGTTAGGTTTGCTCCCCAATGGATAGGCTGGTAGATCCCAAATAACAATAATGGATGGTTGGATGAAGATAATGATGAGGAGCCAGAAGAAGATAAGGCGGATGAAGATAATAATTAGGAGATAGAAGAAGAGTATGAGGAGATATAAGATGAGGAAGAGGAAGAAATTGTTGCTGAAGAAGAAGCCGAAATCATCTATCCCTACGATGAGGTGGACCCAAATAACCGACCTCCTCCTGCTTCGGATGACGAGTCTGAGTTTGTTCCTTCTGTTGTCCCTGTGTTTGATGCCGAGAATAGGCCCGTACTATCTGTCCTCCATTTCAGTAGTACTTATGAGCAGAGTGAGAGTTCTTCTGCTCGAGAGATCTTGAAGGACATCGATAAGGTCAGTCCACTTGGTCTCGTGCCTCTTACTATTAGTACTGCTATGAGTCGCATTAGAAAGTTAAATGAGCAGATGCGTGAGCGAGATGAGGTGGACGAGAGGATTGTGAAGAAGATCAACAAGAGTGACCTTGGCATCTGGATGGTTGGTCGTGATGCTATGAATTTGGATTGTGCTGTAAGGGAATGTCAGGCTGATGTCTCCAAGGTGATTATTATGATGAAGAATATGACTTTGGAGTTTCATAGGGTGCGCAAAGAGAGTCACCGAGCTTTGGAATTAGTTGAGTGAGAGGCTGGAGTTAGAGAGCAATACCTCCCGAAGTTCTGAATTGGAGGTGGATTTGTTGAGACATCTACCCACTCATTCCTTAGTCCTTTCCTGGACAACCCCTACATCCAGGCTAGGAATGCCGCCATGGCAGATAATGATGTTGATGATGATGATGTTGAGGATGATGATGTTGAGGATGATGATGATATGGATGATGATGCTGCTGACCCAAGTGACCCATAGTCTTCTGAGCCCCGTGGATCTCCACATAACTCCTAGTAGTCTAGTATCATTAGTAGTTTCTTTTATTTTGATCATGTAGTCACAACCGGGCTATCGGTTAGTTGATCTAGTACTAGTGTTTTTAATGACCTAGGTCATGTTTACGTCACGTTTTGTAAAACACTACAACCTTGTACTAATTTTGGGTTCTTAATGACGATGACTACTTTGATCCTTATTTACTGTGTTGTGGTTGCTTATATGATTGTCCAATTGTTCACTTCCTTGATTGTTGCTTATATGATAATTTGATTATTCCTGCAAGTCATAATTATACCAAAGGTATGATTACTTACTCTCTTCTTTTCTTGTGTCGTGATAGAATCATGCATCCTAAGCAAATGTCGTAAGCTGCCATTACCAAATTAGTTGCCGATGAAGTGGCTAAAGCTTTGGCTGCCGACCGTGCCACCAGGAACACTACCGATGCTTGAGGACCTAGCAACGTTAAAGGTGCAGGTAATGCAGGAGGTCCCGAGGATGCACAATCGGCCAAGGATTGTACTTTTTCAAGTTTCATGAAATGTGGTCCCACTCAATTCCATGGTAAAGAAGGAGCTATTAAACTTTACCGTTGGTTTGAAAAGATTGAATGTACTTTTGGGATCAGTGAATGCGTTAAGAGAAACAAAGTCAAGTTTGCTGCTGCTACCCTTCAAGGTAGAGCTTTAACCTGGTGGAACACCCAAGTCGCCACCCTCGTTTAGCAGTGGCGAACAGGAAATATTGGGATGATTTGAAAAAGATGATGTTAGAAGAGTTCTGTCCTGAAGAAGAAATATCGAGAATGGAGGATGAATTGAGGCATTTGAGGTTAAAGGACCATGACATAGCTGCTTATACCAACCGATTCAATGAATTGGTCTTACTATGTCCCGATGTTGTTCCATCTACCAAAAAGAAAATTGGTCAATATATCAAAGGGTTGCCATCATACATCCAGGGTGAGACCTATTCCTCTAAGCCATCTACCTTAAATGAAGCTGTAAGGATGGCACATGGTCTTATGGAGCATAAAATTCAGGGTTGGAATGAAAGAAATGCTGAGCAAAACAAGAGGAAATGGGAAGGTAAAAATCAAGGAAATAATCAAGGTAACCGCAATAACAACCGGGGAGGCTACCGTGATAACCTCTATCACAATCAAAACAATAATCGAAGAAATGGTGGTGCTAGGGCCATGACCCAAGTTCAAAATGAAAATGTGAACCAAGGAGGGGACGCCCTAAAGTGCAATAGATGTAATATGTTTCATTTTGGAGATTGCCCGGTGACTTGCCGTAATTGTGGAAAAAGGGGTCATAAGGCAAAGAACTGTCATAGAGGGGGTGTAGCCACTGGTGCTAATATTGAACTAATTAAAGTTTGTTACAAGTGTGGAGACCCAAATCACCTCGCCAATAGTGATTTGTGTCCCGAGAGGAAGAAACAAGGTGGTAGGAATGCAAGTGGCCATGTGTATACCGTGAAGGATGCCGAGCAAGCCCAAGGCCCAAATGTGGTGACCGGTACGTTTCTGCTCAATAATCGTTACTTTAGCATGTTGTTTGATTCAGGGTCAGACAAGAGTTTCATTAATGCTAGTCTCACCTATTTATTTGATATCGAACGGGAAAGAATAAGTACTAGTTATGAGGTCGAGTTAGCCGATGGGAGGATTGTTAGTACGAATACCGTATTAAAGGGGTGCACTTTAAATCTAGTCAACCATCTATTTAAAATCGATCTAATGCCCATAGAACTTGGCACTTTTGATGTCATAATTGGTATGGATTGGTTAGTTACACTTGATGCCGTCATCGTCTGTGGTAAAAAGGAAGTGCACATTCCGGTTAAAAATTAAACGTTAGTGGTCAAGGGTGATAGCCATTCTTCCCGATTAAAAGTGATATCCTGTATTAAGGCAAGAAAATACATCGAAAGAGGATTTCATCTATTCTTAGCTCACGTTACCAAGAAGGAGAAATCTGATAAATGACTCAAAGATGTACCGGTAATTCATGATTTTCCTGAAGTATTCCCTGACGACTTGCCGGGACTTTCGCCGTCTCGAAAAGTTGAATTCAAAATTGATCTCGTACCGGGTGCTGCTCCTATTGCCCGTGCACCTTATCGCTTGGCTCCGACAGAAATGAAAGAATTGTCTGAACAATTGAAAGAGTTGTTGGAGAATTATTAAAGAAAGGATTCATTCGCCCGAGCTCGTCACCCTGGGGAGCTCCGGTATTGTTCGTAAAGAAAAAGGATGGGTCATTCCATATGTGTATCGATTATCGCGAACTAAATAAGTTGACGGTCAAAAACCGCTATCCTCTCTCGAGAATTGACGATTTATTCGATCAACTTCAAGGTTCAAGTGTATATTCAAAAATTGATCTGCGTTCGGGGTATCATCAACTCCGCATTCGAGAAGAGGATATCCCCATCACTGCTTTTCGAACGAGGTATGGTCACTATGAATTCCAAGTGATGCCGTTTGGTCTAACCAATGTACCGGTAGTGTTCATGGATTTGATGAACCGTGTCTGCAAGCCGTATCTTGATAAATTCGTGATTGTATTCATCGACGACATTCTCATCTACTCCAAGACCAAGGAAGAACATAGTGAACATCTAAAGATCATTTTGGACCTGCTCAAGAAAGAGAAATTGTACGCCAAATTCTCGAAATGTGATTTCTGGTTGGAGTCCGTCCAATTCCTTGGCCATATTATCAATAGTGAAGGCGTCCAAGTTGATCCTACAAAAATTGAAGCTATCAAAAATTGGCATGTTCCGACGTCGCCAACTGAAGTAAGATAATTTATGGGATTAGCCGGCTATTATAGAAGATTCATCGAGGGATTTTATTTAATCTCCAAGCCGCTTACCAAACTTACTCAAAAGAATAAGAGATTCGAGTGGGGTGCGGATGAGGATGAAGCATTCCAAAAGCTTAAGCAAGATCTATGTACTGCTCTAATTCTAGCTCTGCCCGAAGGTCCTGATGACTTCGTTGTTTACTGCGATGCATCACTCAAAGGTTATGGTGTGGTATTGATGCAACGGGATAAGGTGATTGCCTATGCTTCTCGACAATTGAAAACCCATGAAGAAAACTACACTACTCATGATCTTGAATTAGGTGCTGTGGTTTTTGCTCTTAGACTCTGGAGACATTACCTCTATGGTACAAAGTGTGTTATGTACACCGATCACAAGAGTCTACAATATATTTTGGATCAAAAGGATTTAAATATGAGGCAACGGCGATGGATCGAGCTATTAAGTGATTATGATTGCAAAATTTGTTACCATCCCGGCAAATCCAATGTGGTAGCCGATGCTCTTAGCAGGAAAGTTTGAGAGAAGCCCTTGAGGGTTTAATCTTTGGTGATGTCTACCTATACCGATCTGTCCGAAAGGATACTCAAGGCCCAATTGGAAGCTATGAAACAAGAAAATGTCAAAGCGGAAAATTCAGGCCGACTGTTGAAGCCTATCTTCGAGATTCACTCTGATGAAATTCAGTATTTTAAAAATCGTGTGTGGTTGCCATTGTTTGGCGGACTACGAGACTTGATTATGCACGAATCTCATAAGTTGAAATATTCTATCCATCCGGGTTCTGACAAAATGCATCAAGACCTGAAGAAGTTATATTGGTGGCCGAATATGAAAGCCGACATTGCTACATATATTAGTAAATGCCTTACGTGCGCCAAAGTCAAAGCCGAGCATCAGTGACCGTCAGGACTTCTGTAGCAACCTGAAATTCCTGAATGGAAGTGGGAACATATTACTATGGATTTTGTTACGGGTCTTCCGAGAATGTCTAGTGGTTATGATTCTATTTGGGTAATTGTCGATCGGTTGACTAAATCGGCTCACTTTTTGCCGATAAAGAAGACCGATAGTATGGAAAAACTCACCCGGTTGTATCTGAAGGAAGTGGTCTGTAGACATGGGGTACCATTGTCAATCATTTCAGACCGTGATAGCCAATTCACATCTGGGTTTTGGAGGTCCCTTCAAAACGCTTTAGGGACGAACTTAAATATGAGTACGACATACCACCCGGAAACGGATGGTCAAAGTGAGAGAACGATTCAAACTCTGGAAGATATGTTGCGTGCCTACGTAATTGATTTCGGTGGAAGTTGGGATCGACACTTGCCTCTGGTCGAGTTCTTTTATAATAACAGTTACCATGCAAGCATTAAGGCGGCACCGTTTGAAGCACTTTACGGGAGAAAGTGTAGATCGCCCGTTTGTTGGAGTAAAGTTGGGGATAGCCAACTAACTGGGCCCGAGTTAATCTGTGAGACCACAGAAAAGATCATTCAAATCAAGAATCGTTTACTCACTGCCAGAAGCCGACAAAAGAGTTATGCGGATGTAAGATGAAAGCCGATGGAGTTTAATGTGGGTGATATGGTTATGCTCAAGGTTTCACCTTGGAAGGGCGTAATTCGTTTCGGTAAACGAGGAAAGTTGAGTCCACGTTATGTGGGACCGTTCAAGATTATTAAAAGAATTGGTCCTATGGCGTATCAATTAGAGTTGCAAAAAAAACTACGAGGCATTCATAATACGTTTCATGTTTCTAATCTCAAGAAGTGCCTTGCGAACGAGAACCTGGTAATTCCACTTGAAGAAATCCAACTGGACGATAAATTGCACTTCATCGAAGAACCCGTGGAAATTATGGACAGTGAAGTAAAGCAGTTGAAGCAGAGCAGGATTCTATTGTTAAGGTTCGTTGGAACTTACGGAGAGGTCCAAAATTTACATAGGAAAGGGAAGACTTCTTCATGAAGAAGTATCCGCATCTATTTCCGAGTAAGAAGCGAGGACGTGACAATAATCTAGCGTCGGGACGTCGCTCCCGTAAGGATGGGAGGATGTAAACCCCCGTATAAAAGGTCACTACTTATTTAAACTCCTATATTAATTTTATAAATTTACATTTTCAAAAATTTGGTCGAAATTGAAATTTATGGATTTTGGCGAGTTTCGAACCGTAAGTCACCTGTTATCGATCGAGAAGCTAATGGGCGCGTAATTATAGCCCCGTAAATTTCATTAGAGATATTTTAGTTGGATATATTATCACCGACCTATTCTGGATGTGACGTGTTTTAAATTTTGCGTTTTGCGAAAATTAAGAGTCGTACCGTGCTTTGGATGGATATCCGTTTTAATGAACGAGAAACCGTAAATTTATATTTTATTCTCGAGAGCTTGATAAATTTTTATTTTATTTTTATTTTTGTAATTTTAAACTTCTCCCGTTGGTTGCCGAAAACGAGACTAAAAATCGTGTTTTTATAAAAATTACCAAACCGGGCTAGCTTTTGTGCCCGAAAATCTATAAAATACAAAGTTAATAAAATTTTTGGCCCAATCTCCTTGTTTTCTCCCCATAACCGGTTATAGAAAATAAAAACAAAGAGTATATTTTTTTAGGAATTTTACTAGTAATAAAATTCTAAATTACAAATCCCTAAATTTTAGCAAGTGTACCAAATAAAACATATCCTCCCTTAATTTTTTTTATAAAAATCGGTTCAATCCCCCTCCCCTTTTCTTTTTTTTCAGCCGAACCATGTACACCCTTATATATAGATAATAAGTAAAAAATTTTTTTAGATACACATTACTAAATCTCCTATTTATACTCACATATACATATTTTTGGTAAAAATAAAACTCCTATATCTAATATTTGAGCAAACCGAACCTCATCATTGTTTCTTCTCCCATTCTATTCGGCCAATTCACCACACCAATCAAACCTCGCCTTTTTTTTCCTTGCATGTTATTACCTTATAAGACACTCCATCTTCTCTTTAAAACACATAGATATCACACACTTATCCAACCAACGACTCCATCCCCTCTTTTCTCTCCTCTGTTCGTCGAACAGTAAAACACCACCATCACCATCATTCAATCTCCATCAAAACCCCATTTTCTAAATCACAAACCACTCCAAATCATTGCTATAATAACCTCTATTCATAAACACACTCAAAAACATCATGCAAGGATTTTCCTAAATCTTGATTTTTAGGGCTTTATTGATTTCAAGTAAAAGAAGAAGTGTTAGGGTTTATTGTTAAAGAATCCTACAAGATTTGAAGGGTAAAAATCAAGCTAAGGTTTTATTTGTTGGGTCTTGAATTCGGCAGCCCTAGGGTACAAGGAGAAGAGATTTTGTTGATCATCTATTTTAAAACATTGTGAGCTTCTTATTCTCTATTTTGATTATGACTTAATTGTGGTTATACATGTTTTTGATTTGTCACTTTATTAATCATGCATGTTCATAATATTATGAGTTTTGTTTTGATATATAAAAGTCATGTTATTGTATATGGGATATGTTAAAATGATGTATAGTGGCATTGTATGATAATGATTGGTAAGTTAGATGAACTTTGGATAGGTTTCCTAGTGATTTATTGAGGCAGTTTTGAGGCAGTAGCAAAATCGTGTCATATCTCTAAAATTTTAGCTTAGGGTCTATGATTAAATTGCATAGGTAAATAGATATAAGTCTCAGCTCTATGGGATAGTTGGATGCTCAACCAATTGTTCCGGATGAGTGAGATATGGCCAAAATACGAAACTAGGTCAAATCTGAACCTTCAATTAGGATACATGTTTTCCTACAGATTAATGAACTAAAGGTTGGGTTTTTAAAACATGTACTTATACTAGACATCATAGGGAAGCTCCAGCACTTGGCCTCACATTGATTACTATTATAGATTTTATTTTATGGTCGTTTTCGTAAAAGTGTATATTTTGGCTAACATTTTGTTTTGGTAGTCTGTCATTAAAATAGCAATTCCCATTGTCGGTGATTGTTGGTGACCTCTCTCGATCTATATACTTAGCTTCTCGATCCTCGTCTCTTATTTGACTTACGGTAAGTTCATAGCCTCGCTTTTTAAATATTTCTCTTAAACCTCGCGAGGGAGATGCATGCTAGTTTTTATAAAACGAACACAAGTAGGTTTTTCTCCTACGCTTGGACCCGTATGTGAATATATGTTGTTGCTTGAGTAGCTTTCGTCATAAGACCCCAATCGTGAGCCGTCAACTACCTATGATGGGTAGCCGCTCATACAATTAATAGCGCTATGGGCTTGACAACCCGGTTCGGTTTTTGGGAGTTTGAATCCGGGAAAGTGAGCACTCCCAATGTACGAACATATTGTATGGAGATGTAAGTAGGTATATGACGAAAATACCTAGCCTGGGGGCATTCATTATATTATTTATTGATTATGGATTTCGTCAATGGGATCGGTGTCGCGAGCTTAATGCAACTGTTGTTTATTAGCTTGTCTGATCAACAAGTCTATATGATGCATATGATAATTATTATGCTTGTGTTCAACTCTTTTATCAATTATCAAACCTATGAATTCACTCAACCTCGTGTTGACTTTTTAGCATGTTTCATCTCAGGTAATTGAAGTACGAAGGCTTGGAGGCACTGATGAGGAGGATTTGCGCTAAACTTTTGTCCACCATTTAAAAACCCATTCCTCATTAAAAACTTGTTTTAGTTTGGTTAAATCAAACTTAATTTATGTATGGTAATGATCTCTTAGAACTACGCTTTTGAACTCTGATAATAATGGAATGGAATGGTTGTTTGTTTTTAAAACGTCTCATTGAGTCGTTCTTTATATCTTATGACTATTGTGCTATTATTTAACACCCAAATTGTTGGTTCCGCTGCGTGTAAATTTGGGGGTGTTAAAAAAACTTAGATTATTCTCAAAGATCTATTCTATAAATAACAATCCTTATCTCATAAGTAATCTTGATCTTCAAGAAATC
>BQNB010054531.1:0-39498 GCA_026074375.1 Tanacetum coccineum
AAAGAGTAAACCAAATGGAAAGCTAATCTACAACTCCATTATGAATGGTCCATATGTCAGACGAATGATTCCTGAACCAGATTATCCAGACCGTGAAGTTCCTGTTGCTGAAACCTTGCATGAGCAGACTGATGTTGAACTTACTAAAAAAGAAGTAAAGCAAATGGAAGCTGATGATCAAGCCATTAAGATTATTCTCATGGGTCTTCCTGAAGACATCTATGCTGCTGTTGATAGTTGTGAAACTGCTCAGGAAATCTGGTTACGTGTTCAGCAAATGATGAAAGGTTCTGATATTGGAATTCAAGACAAAAAGGCTTAGTTGTTTAATGAATGGGAAATGGTTACTTCTACTGATGGGGAATCGATTGAGTCTTACTATCATCGTTTTTCAAAGCTAAACAAACACTTTCCAGAAAAGATTGTAAGCAATCTCAAGTTTCTAAACAACTTACAACCAAAATGGAGATGACATGTTACCATTGTTCACCAACCAAAAGATTTACATGAAGTAGATTACACTCAGTTGTATGATTTCTTGAAATACAATCAGGCGGAGGTAAATGAACTCAGGGCAGAATGACTAGCAAGAGCACATGATCCTTTGGCACTAATGGCAAATTCCTATAATCCTTACAACTATCTAGTGTTTCACCAAGATCAACCATCACAGATTACCTACATGCAACAACCACAACCCAACAACAACTTTATCCCATAACCATCATTCAACATGAATTACATGCAATAACCAATGCTAAATCCCAAAGAAATTACAGATCCCACAAATGCAATGAACATGGCACTTGTTCTAATGGCCAAGGCATTCAAAATAAACCACTCAACACCAACCAACAACAACCAGAGAATTTCATCAAACCCTCGTAATAGGCAGATTGCACAGCCGGGTATGAATTTAGGTCAAGACAAACAAATACATATGGTTGGAGGTAATGGGGGGATCAGTTTAGACAGTATGCTGAGCAAAATGTTAGGAATCAGAAAGGATATAATGCAATACAAAATGTCAGGAATCGGGTTGTTCAGAATGTTGGAAACCAGAATGGGCTTATTGTTGTTCCGAGGTTTGCTAATCCGAATGCAACTCAGACATGGAATGGTGATTTGTAGCAGCACGGGCTGATTGTAGCTTTAAAACAAAACTTATATTCGTCTCCTAAATCCCCCAATAAATTCTAGATATAAGTTTTTAGTTTATTGAATGAAAAATCTATTCAAAACTAAAAAAGTGGGAATAAAATTGGTGTTAAAAATATAAAAGTTTTGTTTTTTATGTTAGATATATGCTAGAGATATAGTTAGTTGTGCTCAAAAAGAATCATAAAAAACATTGCAAAAGATTGTGTTTGTAAGTGATTAAAAGTTAGGTTTTCAGAAAATAAGAAGTATGAGAAATGTGACATGAAAGTCTGAGAAATGAGTTGCATTCTTGCGATTTGTAATCATACAGGTTTCTGAGTCTACGATTGTCAAAATAGGGAGGAAAACATTAATTGAGGCCTAATTTTGCTATTCTTGCGATTTGTGCACTACTAAGCTTTTTGTGCATTTCTTGCGATTTGTGAGTACTAGTGGGTTTGTGCACTCTGGAAATGTGTAGTCTGAGAAATGTGGCACTCGAGAATGTTGCTTGAGAAATGTGCAGTCTGAGAAATGTGTAGTAAATTATAGTGATAATTCATTTGGACTTCTAAGAACGTAACACACAACAACTTCAATACAAGGACTTAAATGTCTATTAATTCTTCAAACAACAACCCTTAACAACAAAACAATTATTCATCACGGTTTTCTTCTTGATTTAGTAAATCCTGCTAGTTTCTTCTTTACTCGGTTTTTAATCAAGACTTGTAAATCCATGAATTTGAACTTCATTCTAAACCACAATGTCAATCACTTCAGTAAAACTTAAGATCCTTGAAAATCATTTTCACTTTCACAATTCACGTTACAATGAAACGAATGATATCTTTTCTCGTTTCTTCTGTTCGGATTTAGATTAACAAGAGATGAGTCAAACAACTGCAAAGCAAGATCAAAGATTTTTAAAAGAAAATCTTGAAAAATTGAAGGCACTCAAACAACAATTAAATCTATCTCAGTTTCCAAGAGTGCAGACCTTCAATGTACTACGAGTTTGAGAAGCTGAGATTTACGACTCTTTGAGATAGACAAATTACTTTTCAAGTCTGTGTTATCTGAAACAATGCAGAATTTTCGAAAGGAATCATAGTAAGAATGAAGTACACTTCATGCAGAAGGATTCTGTAATATTATCTAAGTGAGTCAAAGTGCAGATGTTGACCAAAGTTTAACATAGCCTCAAAAGTTGGAAAGCTACTTAAACTTATAAGATCGATGTGATGACACTGAAGCATAGCAGAGACCATTGAGCAGAGCGAACACCTACTCACGCACTCTATAGAATGAAGATTCCAACTCTATATACATCGTATCAAGAGTATCGCACTCTATTCATTTACTCTACACTCCATCTCCCAACCTACACGCCTACATTGTCTCTGCCTATCGCTCGAGCACGAGCCTAGGATCTAATACGTCGCTTACAATCTCGTAGTGTGTGATATCAAGGTCCTGCTCGTGACCTAAGCTCCTCCGTCTGACACTGCTTCTCACTCGAGTCGACTATCGTAATCAAGAGCGCTGCTCTAAAGAATCAGATGCCTAGGTTTGCGCGAGGCAATTACCGAATCAGACAGCCTAGGATTGTATTAGCTCAAAGGAACAATGATCATCTAAATTCTCAGAGAATTCAAGGCTACACATATCCTAGAAATAAAAGAGTATGTCAAGGAAAATGACTGCAATGACAAAAGCAATTCTGTGGATCATAAGGATATCAGACCTTCCTTATTGACACAGAACATTATTGACGGTCACCATTCCTGCTGAATATAGTGTGTTTACTATTGAAATCAAACTTCTAAGAAATAAAAAAATGAATGATACATCTTGTTGGAAATGGTTGATTGCTAATAAAATTCCACACCCTGATTATTAGATATGTGTAATAACGATTCAAGGGATGGACCAGGAATGATGATAGATCTGAAAGCATGAGCGTGTTTGCTTGCTGAATTAATTGGCAAATTTAAAAATGTGATATTGATGAAAATAAAAACGATTTAAAGTATTAAGATTGCCATATACAACATTAATATGAATTGAAAGAGTGCAAATTACTCTTGAGGAACTAATAGAAACTCTTGGGGAGTCTATAAAACCCGAGTTAGATATTTAGTTCGATAATTCATGATAAAAGAGGTGAGCTTGCGAAAGTACAAGACTTTCAAAAAATCGTACATTTAAGATGACACACTTGAACGTAAGTAAGAGAAACTCAAGCAGTAATTAGACTCAAAAGAACATGACATAAAGAAGGTTTGAAATAAAAAGATTTGAAAGATTTATGTTGTCAAAAGAGAACATGGATGCGTTAGTAAAACATTGTCGTTTAACAAATCACGTACGAAGGTCTTGTCAAAGAGAAAAATAAGGTAATAACAGATTTGAAACTTAAGGAAGAAAAGGATCTTGACAAATTGATTGCGATGAAAAAGCAATTAAAGTTTTTAAACAAAATTGTGTATAAACGAAACTCATAAAATCAAACATTCATTATGATTAGCCCCTAAAGGTTACATAAATATAAATGATAGACCAACTTTTGCAAATCACGATGTACCTCAAGAAAGCTCAAGCTGCATAAAACTCTCTGTTTGTATGAGATCCATATGACACATCTCTGATTTGCAAACAGATTTACCCCTGAATAGGAAAGAGACTTGGACTCTTGCATAAGAGAGATACATCAAAATTAAATAAAGACTAGTGAAACCTTATGATTACACCAAGCTAAAAAGTCTTTATGAAGTTTTTTAAACACCAAAACACAGACAGAACTTGATCAGTTTGGTACGTAATGAAACTCAAAGAACAAATGTGGAGAAAAAACTTTGTAAAATATACGCCCAATTGTAAAAACAAAGGTTTTATACCCTTAATCAATAAGAGAGTAGATCATGCTTATAACGTAACAACAAACAACATAAATCATTTCAAAGAAATTGTTGATTCAGCTTGGGAAAGACATACACATGATCAATGGCACCCACAACCTAATCAAGATCTGAATGTGCTTTTGAAAAATCTTTTGGTTCCTCTTGCAATAAAGACACAAAATGATAGTTTTAAATTTGTTCATGAACTTTTTCAGATTTAGAACGTTCAATCCCTTGAAAAGAGATTGAAGAACTTGATATCTGACAAAGTGATTTTTCCAAATATTGATTAATTCACCAAGAGTATGTTTCAAAATATGTTATGTGTTCTTATTTGCATTCTTTATCTGATTTAGATGCTTACAATGAATTACAATATTTGTATCACCATAAAATCAAAGAATGTGACTATCTTGCATAAAAGCTTTCTAAACAAACTAAAACTGTTAGTAAAGAAGTTTATAATGAACTTTCCAGAAGTTTTGCTGAATTAGAAAAACACTCAATTTCTCTTGAACTTACTATATAACAATGTCAAGAACAAATGAAAATGTCATAATTTGCAAAGAAAAAGAGTCAACTGTATTTCTAAAAGAACGTGAACAATACTTTATAATTTAAGATTTGAATGGCTCAATGCAAGACAAGAACATTGCCATAGTGAGCTATAATGAAATCATTGAAAGATGATAGGAAAGAGTGTGGTTACTTAATTTTGTGAAAAACAATTAATCTTGTTTTCTCTTTAGGAAAACGCCCTTTGAACAATTAGAAATCAATAGTGGTAAGACAAACCAACTGCGTTTATAATTCTGAGATACCATAGTTGCAATACATGTTTGTCCCCCAAGTTGATGTGTCAATTATTTAAAAAATTTTTGACAAAACCAGTCACTCTACACTTTTGGCCTCAAGTTAGGAAATCGTCTTTTGTTAAGCCTTATGATGTGAATGCACAGGCCTTCTAAGAAAAAGCCCAAGCAGTGTCATTTTAGTCACAAGAGATTCCGTAGCTCAAATGACATGGGTATAACATCTTCCTAGTGGAAGTAAAGAAAAAAGGCACAACTTCAGAAAGACAAAGCCTTAATAATACCAAACTAGTGTGCCACAATTCTGCTAGATTACAACACTACTAATGGTAAGAAACTAAAAACTAGGGCTTTTAATCAACAACTAGGAATCGCACATCCATGAGTAGTCCTCTATTTAGTTGTGTCTAAATAGAAAACTGTTAAACACATGTCGTAGAACCCTCTAGGAAATCAAAAGCCTTTCTTGAAGTCAAAAGACCTTGGATGTCTACTTGCAAAAAGTGAATTTTAGTGCAAATCCCGATGAACAAATCTTAAAAAATACCTCTCTAGGTTAAAATCTCATGCCATTACACTGAAAAAGAGGAAAAAAAAGGACTTGCACAATCCCATATAGACAACAAAGAAATATTAGCACGTAGAAATGAAAAGTGATTCTAAGAAAGCTGCAGGGGGACAATATCCCATAGGGACCAAAAGTTTTCTCCAACTAAGTCTTGCGCTGTGGTATATGAAACACAAACGCCTCTAGGTTGTCTTAACATGGAAACCAACGGGTAGAATCTTTACTCAGGTTGGTCTTAGGTGGATTCCCATTAGAAAGCCAGTTGAAACCAGCTACAACACGAATGATAGTGCTTCACCATTAGGAAAGGAAGCAAATAATACTAACATTGTTATTTGTGCAAACTCTTTATCTTTGAGTGCAAGTATTTCAAAGGCTTGTGAACCCATGTCTTCACATAGTTCATCTAATGGAAACATCTTATCCTCAACTTCTTTGTATAAACATTCCAATTTTAATTATGTTAGAAAATATTTTTAAAAAAGAAAATACAAAAATATAAAATTTCAAAAAAGAAAAATACAAAATTATAAAATCTCAAAAACCAAATAAAATAATAGAAAATTTCAAAAATACCAAAAAGAAATCTCTCGGACATGTTCTTGGAATCGGATAAACATTACGTACCTAGAAATGTTGATTAATATTGGCACGGGTGTGTAAATGAAGTTTGAGCAAGAGTTCAAATGTTTCAAAACGTGTCATTTATTTTTCTTAATGACTTGTTATTAAATGTTAGATAACAACCCGGTCTTTAAATAAAGAAAAGTCTGCAATCATGTACATTTATCCTCACAACGAGAAGATAACAACTTCTCGGACTTGAGCTGACATAAAAAGTCAATTCAAAATACATTCAAAGTCTTTTGAGCTCAAGTAACATTAGTTTTTCAAAACACGTTGAACATAATTTTTTAAGATTTTCTCAAAAGGTTCTTCAAAATCTTTCAAAATTGTATGTTCGACACTCCCTCCTCATGCATCATTCAAAAGTAGAATCATTTTTTTATAAGTGAATTAATTTTTGAGGGGGAGCTTGTAAAACCAAGTTTTAATGCGTTTAGGCACATACTCACATGTCTATTTTGTGTGTCAAACATTTCAAAAATGTTTAAACAAATGAAAATTGTTAAAATGTTAATAATATTTAAACACACATTTTTGTTAAAACATATACAAGTAGCTCAAACTTAATTTCACATAGAATTTACAAAGTCATAATCCTATTCTCTCAATTGGTGTCATATGTGTGAAATTAAGGGGGAGCCAAAGAAAATGTTCCATTAATTCATGCTATGTAGGTGTCAACATTTTTCTCCCCATGCAACATTTTCATGTCTCAAATTTTAATCACATGGTATTTCAAAAACTATGTGAATTAGTATTTAAAATAAGGGGGGAAATGTAATTAAAATGTGATCTTGAAAATAATAAGTGATCTAATCGACTCAAAGTGCTTGATACTCTTTGGAAAAGGTATTATGGTTACGATCTTATACCCAATAACATCTTAATTCACGAAGATTCTGAAGTCATAAGGTGGTTAGGTTAGGTACTAGTCCTATGATCCAACCAGAATCGGAGGGGTCTACCCAAGGACAATCCATAGTTAGAAATAGCAGTCCTTAGGTATGATTGGAGATGAATGAGAATAAGAGAATAATGCCGACTAAGATTGAGCTAACACTAGAACAATCCTAACAAGGTGTTGGTAATGACGTCTTGGTAAGCATTGAAGGGGTTGAAGAATGAAAAATAAATGTATGGATAAAGGGTCTAAAGAAAGAAGCCATCTATACAACTTTAGGCAGAAACTGGGTCAATACATAATTTACCTGTTTACACAAAGATGAATTCTAATATTGAAGAATGACATCATGGACCCTGTGATGCAATGCACAACCCTTCCCAGCCATTCAAGTTTCTCTCAAAAGATACTTGTCTCATTTGTCATGAAGATATACATGAGTTCTATTGACTTTCTCACTCCGAGTTAGTTGATATTGAATAGGTGGCACTCTACTCTAGCCTCTGAGTACTAAAAGCAAAACACACTAATCGAGTCTAGAGCCAAAAGATCAATAAATAAATCTCATTAGGACACCCCATCCCAATAACCCTTAGAGTAAGTATTTGTTTTCTTCGTTGTCTCCGTCACCCCCTCTCTCTCTCTCCTCTCAGAATAAACATGAAACTATGTCTCTTTGTTCAAACATCTTGTCAAACTGAGAATACACAAAACACGACTAGTACTACTTATTGACATTTTCCTCCGACTCCACTCCCCTCTCGTTCCGTTTTTTCTTCATCCCCTTACACTAGATTGTGTATCCTTGTTACACTCGACTTCACCCCTCCGCCCCCTCCCCCCCCCCCTTTCTAAGGGCGATCGGAACATAATTAATTATATGAAAAAGCTGTAAACACCCATCTCAGAAGTGCAATACAACTAAACCCATACACCGCAATGCAATATGCTTAATAAATAGCATCTCTACGAAGCTATCTAACCTCCCCCATACCCATCACCCCACCAAATACCTCAGACAACGATACCTCACCCTCCTCAAACGTGAAGTTCCTTTGTTTTAACCCCTAAAACTATACCTTGCCGTATTGCCACTCTCCCTCCTCCTCCCCCACTTTCCATAGTGCTATTATCCTCCGAATACTGGAACTAGAGATGACAAGGAGATTTACTATACCTCACCAATTTCTCACACCACAAACCTAGAACAAAACAACCCACACCCACACCCTACCCATCACTCTCCGCGATAACAACTATATACGAATGAGGTGCGTCCAACCTGCAGAACAACAGCAATCATATGCATCCGAGAACCAAAACCAAACACGCACTAATTAAAAAAAAATTAAGAAAAAAATCACAAAAATAGAAATAAACAAAACAAAAAATCGAGATCTAGAGCCAAGAAGGAACAATAAAATAAAATCTCATTAGGATACAATATTCCAATAAACAAACAACTATAATATTTATATTGTTTGAAACACCTAATAAGTTCAACACACAAACCCTGTCCCTTCTAACCCGAACCCCACACCGCGACCTCTGCAAACGCACCGAACCAAGAGCCAAGCTAAAATTGCGTTAGAAAATGCCATCGGCGCAAGAGCAAGCTAAATGATGTATACTAAGAAGGGTATACAAAACCGGTGGGGGGGGCAGTGGAAGATAGGAAACGGGACCTGTGGGCCATAAATCGGGGCAAACTCCGCAGTCCAAGTGCACGATCGGCGGATCGCCGTGGAGAGATACGGACCAGGGCCAGGGCAATGAAGCCAAAAGGGAACATCAAAGAACCGAAGGCTCTTTGTGGATGTGTAAGGGGTGGGGTTAGTCCTGGACTTGCAGCGATTCTATAAGGAAGATCAAAACTTGTATGTGTCTCTCCACACAACGGATTGCCCTTTATTCCCCCCCCCCCTCATGAGGTTCATTATAGGGATGTTGCAGGCAAATCTAAAGAACTACCCACACCACCCATCCATCCACACGACCACCAACCAATAAAAACTTAATATAACCAATAACCCCAAACGCCCCCGCCACCCTCCGTCACAGTCCCATTTATGGCAGCGCGATCCCTACACCCACCCCCCCCCTCACTACTCCTACCCACAGATCAATATTCAACGACTCTCATATTGTTCTTGCTGTCTGCATCAAGATCGAAGGGCCTAGATTAGGCTCTATAACGATCATCGAAAGACGTCGTATCGATAGATAAGATCAAATCACGATATGACACTACAATTCACAGAGTAGGCTCGGTGTGCTTATCTCTCTTAATATCTAGCGATAGTTGCGCGTTACAGCAGGGTCACATTCTTACTGGAACACATTCGGATTTCGATTGATCATGGAAATGCGGACACCTATGCCAGTAGTGTAGGCTTCTTCTAACATGTATAAACAACAAGTGTATGTACATAGCTCATAACTCGCTCAACATCGATTTACAGAAATTTAATACTTAGTAAGAAACGACTCCTAACCGGCAACCAAGAGGGTTGATTAATGCAGAACCTTGTAATCTCTGATGAATGACTCGAGCTCATCTATTCGTACCATTACTATGCGTGCTATGTGTACTCTTACACAACTTTAAAATCTGCTATGGGTACACTAACGGACGTGATGTTCACATCCGCACTTCATTACCAGGCTCAAGACGTAATTCGCACGTACCAGATGCTCTAAACTCAAGCACAAATGCATAACTATAACATCAAGATTCAGATGAACCATAAAGATACTATAGCTCAAGATGTTTAAATATAAAGACTTCCACAAACTCTGATAAATCAGCAGATCTTCCTAGAAAGTATAACAGATTATCAAGACAATGAATGTCAGGTAGAAGATAGCAAGGCTTTCAAGAAGAGTGCATAGTACTGGAGCAATGTTTGGACAAGACCAAAAAGCAAGTATTAGCAGATGAGGGGGGCAAACAAGTACAATACAAGGTAGTGATAAGTACATTAAACAAGATGCTTCGGTATTAAAGTGCAATATTATTGGTAACTGTAATACAACATAATATAGGCTCTAGATGCAAACTATTACTACTTTATCTTGATCTCCCCGTCATAAAGGAAAAGCCGCACAATTCCACAGTCATAAAGACCATGCGATTACTCGGCGACTCAGTAAAATCCACAAATGTAGGCAGCAATATCTTAGAGAAAGTCCCAAGACCATGTTATAATGACTGAGGCGACAAAGGAAGCTCGTATCCTTATATTAGAACACCAAGCTTCGTGTGGAGACATAGTTAGCATACGCTAAGCTAATCGTACCAGTACAACACATTCAGATGAATCAGCAACTTCAGTATTCGTCAAGGAATGATGAAAGTCTAAAGTCAGTCAGTCGAGTCTGTACATGCTCTTGCACACATGGGGTGGGCGAGATTGAATAGCGGGCTCGGAAAAATATTAAGTCAAACAAGGAAGCTCGGTCACTCAATAAGGAAGCTTCAGTCTTTATTTAATATATGTTGTAATAGGCTAGTTATGGGTATTAGGCTCGTTGTTTAATCTAATATTGTAAACGTTGTGGGCTAAAGCCCAAGTAATCTCAAGCCCGACCCATTATCATTAAACTACACGGTCCAAGTGTTGGTATAAATACCCCTCTCCAAGGATGGACAGGGTGTTGGTCTCATTTGTATTTTACTCTTGTAATCAACCATCTCTCATTTTCTCTCTTTATTTATCTCTCTAACTTCTCTCTACTTTTCTTTCATTATTTTCATCTTATTTTTCTTGTGTTCAAATGGTGAAGTGAAAATGATTCTTGGTTACCTACAACAACCCGTAGAACCAATCCTTTAGGAATTACACCAACTTGTTTATTTTGTTGCACCTTAGCATACCCTGTTAGATTAAGTTTGTTTTACAGTTGCTAGTTGCTTAAAGTGTAAAGTATGTATTTTCCGAGTCTTGTGTCAATTTTGGTACGGTTGGAAGAAATTTGCACATCGCAAATGGGAATGTATAAAGTAGTCAAAACTCATGTATTTTTACTACCATCGCAATTAATGGTACATCCGAAGAATGCAGAATTATCGAAGGAATTATCCATAATTATTATGATCGTGAAGATGGTGAAACTACTCTGAGTTTCGTATATAGTTAGATGTTTAAAAAGATCAAAAAAATCAGAAAAATCGTAACAAAAAAGAGAAGGAAAGTTTAAAGATAATCGTTTCACAACTACCGAAGGAATTACACGAAGGATCGATTATTCGTTGATACGTCTTTAAAGTCAACAATGTAGAGTATTGTATAAAGTGGAAGATATCGCCACTTGCCTTGTAAAGTATGTAAAGTATGGGATGATTGGGAAGTTGACCGTTACAAGAACGCCAACTTAGGTTTTGTTTTTTATCTATGACCAAGACGTTTGTAAATAGTTGTGTCTTTATCATGGTAACAGTTGAGAAAAAGTGTCTAGCAACTTGTATCTTAAATTTAATCTATTTGTTTTATAATTTTTATTTAACAACAATTTATTTCCCTTTCCTAATCATTAACCATGGGTTTTACACGAATGAGGATGTATACGAGCATGTATGTCTATTCCGTCGTTACGGCCATGTATGCATGTCTCAACAGCCTTGTTGGTTTATTACTATTGGTGAAAGTTAGAAGATCCATACCTTATATTACTCTACTAGTCCTACTCTTTAGCTTATTCGAGGTGGGAGTGAGCAGTCACATGTGTCTATCCCGTCATTACGGGTGTGTATGTGTGGTCTTTGTCGCCCTCCTGGAATATTGGTATTGATAAAGATTAGTTAGAGTAATCAACCCTAAGCCTTATCATACAAACCTATATTTACCTTTATAAACTTGTTACTCCTTAGCTCTAGTGGTGGAGATATGTATCCTTGCCAAGCTTATGATAGAATACTCGTCACGACCGAGCAATTGAGCGAATTAGTTACATGTACCGACATAGAATATTTTGAGTGATTTGAGTGCTTTAATCTTCCTATTTCGTGATGTGTTTGGTTGTGTACTTGTAATAGATCAAATAAATGCTTAACAATAAAATATCCTTAGGGATACATTTTTTTAAAAACATTCAAAGGCTACTTGAGGACAAGTAGGATTCAAGTGGGAGGATATTTGATGACATCAAATAACGTCTATTTTATAGCATCATTTATCCCATGTAATTAACCCATTTTGTATAATTATTGCAAAGAATTGTTACTTAATCGTTTATATTTGAGAATTGCAGTAATTATGGAGTACTTGGTGAATATTAGCAAAAGGCGCGCATTCTGGAGCTTAAACGAAGATATTTTGAAGATTACTATTCTGACAACCAATACGCCGTATCCATCAAGGAAGATACGGCGTATCTGTGCCTGCACTCACCAAAGACCACGAAGGACACAAGACCAATACGCCGTATCCAGGAAAGGCAATACGCCGTATTCAAGCTATATGGGAATAAAATATTCTGGAAGATATCAAACGTGGTCCCTACTCCAAGAAACTCCAATACGCCGTATCGACACCGACTCCAGACCCTATAAATACAAAACTCAAAAACGAGTTTTAAGTGTGCTAAATCATATTCTCGATACCTAAACCACAAAAGTCGATTTTCAGAGGAGAAAAAGAGCAGAAGAGGTCTCGCAACGCATTCTAATCCATAGGAGACAACGTGTAATTTCTTATACTTTTGTAATCGTTCAGTTTTTGGTATCATTCGTTAACTCGGTTAGTTTACCTTGGCTAAGCCATTACTCTTATATTAATTATGATGTTTGAAGGCTAATACCTTCGGGTATTAGCCATTATTATGAAGATCTGAATGTTTGGTTTTGTTTATATCTCAATTGCTTAATTTATCGTTGTATGCTTGTTTATGTTTATCAATTTATACTTGTTTATGTGCTTTAATATGCGACCTATCATTCAACTGGATCTAGTGATACGGACCAAGTAATCTAGATGCCGGGATAGCTCTCCATATAGTGATTTATACATCTAGAATCATAGGATCACAAATATTGTCCTGCTAAATCCGTGCTAGGATACGCTTCTGGCTTAACTAGATATCGGATATTGCCTTTGGTTTATTGAACAAGTTGACTAGCAGGTGAACCTAGATAATTCAACAAATAACGTTCTGATTCCATTGGATAGTTGGACAAGTGGACTACTAGTGTATAAATCGCCGTTAAGCAGTAAGTGGGTAAAGTCTCTATGAGCTAGGGTTTAACAAGATCACCATTGCTTTAATCCCTAAGATAGATTATAATCAGCAAATAAGGACGCTTTATGCGGGTGCTTTAATTATGACAGAATTAATGTGTCTAGGTCTTAGGATGAAGTCCCGCCTAAGTCTAAGAATGATATACCACCTCGAGATAAGTAATCATTGCACTAAATAAACAAACCAACTTCTATCTGATTAATGTTGGTAATATAGTTTTCTTTTAATTATAAGGCTCGACCGCTCTTTTATCTTCTGTTAATTTGCTTGCGTGGGTTAAAGTGTCTTGAATTGATTGTAGTCACCACCAAACCCGTGCCAGTCTCTCAGGCTGAAACCCCCTTTTACCTGTTAGAATTAGGATTAGAACTAACATAGGATTAGCATAGGTTTGACTTAGATTAGAATTAACTTAGATTAGTAAACCAAAGTATTAATAAATTAAGAGATTTAACCTCGCTTCAAGTGTTCGACACCCTACTTACCACGAATCTACCATCGACCGGGTACACTGCCCGTTAAAGTGTTGTTTTTGGTTAAGTCGGCAAAATATAAATTTAAAACTTGAATCATAAAAATATACATTGTAGATCCCACTTGAACAGATCTTTAACTCCTTAGTTAGATATAAGGTTTAGTATCCTTGGATAAATCCAAAGGTACTAAGTGTGAAGCTTTGTATATATGATATAAACTATGCGAAATCTAGTTTATACCACTAAGAAGAATACCAATGAAACAGTAATAATGATGTAGTAGGAAGAATAATATAACCAACAAGCTTCAATATTATTAAATGATCATAATACGAGTAACTTATCTTAGTGTCTAGGGTTTACACCTTGAAGCTATGAATTAAGAGATGTGTATGGAGAAGTATTGTGATTGTCTATTTTCTTATGACTTATATATCCTTTTATAGACACAAGGAGTGTATCCATAGTCAAACTACAATTACTAACTTACCATACTAAAAGATATACAAGATCTTTTCTATTAATCAATAATCTTTTCCTAAAATAACTCATACTTATCTCTTCACACAGTTGTAGTCTCTTCAATAGCTTTGACTTGAATCACTCTTATCTTTGCAGCAGCTTTAACTCTTCAGCATCATTAATCTTCCATCAGCAGCACTAACTTATACACTAGCAGTACTAAGTTCTTTAATAGCCTTAAGGTAGTACTAACAATACTAACTTACTCTAGCAGTACTAACTGACTAGTTTAGTAGTGACAGTTGTAATCTTGAGCAGTACTAACTATTTTCTTCTAACAGTACTAACTGTTGGCTTGGTAGCACTAACTCTTAGCTTAGCAGTACTAACTCTGAAGTGTTTAATTCCCAACAATCCTCCCCTAAACTTGTGATTTACCTCCAAATCATCAAGTTTCTTGAATTAAAACCTTCATCTTTCTTTGCTAAGAGGATTCTTCCAACACTTCATCTTCTTGGTCTTTCTGCTTTTGCTGCACTCTTCTCTGGATTCTTCTTATTCTTTGCTGGACTCTTGCCTCCCATAAACCTGTGCATCCATCTGAACAAAAGTGATATTTATTAATATGAGCATTTTTCATATCCTCCCCTGTTTGGAAGGATCCTCCAAATCATCTTCTTATGGGAACCCAAGCCATCACAGACTTGAATCTTCCTTGTGCATCAATGTAATCTAATCTTTTCAAAGTAACTGATGCACTGATGTTTTTGGATACATGATCTACCACTCTGTTCTTTGGCATCCAGACCCAACATGCTGATGCTTTAGCAGCATTAAACTATTTCCTCTGACAGATTATATGCAGCTTGGCTTAGCTAGCTATTTAAAATAGTCTCATCCTAGTTTTCATTAAGACTGCTTTTGGAACAATCACTGTTTCTTTTTGGACGTGGGTAGATATTTATGGTGAATTATGATGTTTTCCCTTCTCTAGCATGTTCCATATAGGTTTTTGTACCTTTTTTTACAATCTTTTATCAGATGGTTAAAGCTTCCACAAGCAAAACAAGCTTTATTGTTCATCACAAACTCAATTCCTAGCTGTTGGGATTTAAGATTATTCCAATTCCTTTGATTCCCTCTAGGTTTTTGTGATCTATACATCTCTGCATATTTAACTGTATTCCTAACTGTTTTATCATCTTGATTAGCTTTAACAAATTCTTTCTTTTTAACAGTAGGAATAACAGTTTTCTTTTCTAATTTAGGCTTAGACTCATCTTGTTCCTCATCATCTGACACCCAATCCTCAATAATTGGGGCATCTGGTGTTTTCTTAATCTATTTAGGGGATGTTTCACTTACACACTTATCAACCTTGACACCATAACCTTCAAATTCAGGCTCTTTAAACTTCTCAATGCCAGAGTGAGACAAATCAATGATAGGAGGTGCAAATAAACCTGTAGGTGGAGGTGGAACAGCATTGTACCCCAAACCCTTTTTATTGTTATCTACTAGTTGACTTCCTATCACTTTATCTAAAATCTTAGTGGCATTATCATAGTTGTTAATTTTAAGCAGATTATCCTCTTTTTCTTTCTTAAGTTTCTCTATATAAGACTTAAGAGCAATAATCTCTGCTTCATTGAATGAGGCATCACTTTTTAATACAGCTATTTGATCAATAAAGATGACATCGTTGTTCTTGTAGAAGATAAGTCTCTCTTTTACAGACGCTAACCCTCTTTTATAATTTGCTAGATTAAATTTAGATTTATTATACTCTACTCTTAAGTCCTCAAGCTGAGTTTTAAGGGTTTTCATTTACCATTTTTTTACAGGTTTAGAAACAAGTAGATTACCTTGGAATCTGATTTGAAAGAACTTGAAGATGTATAAGCCATAAGTGCAAAATTGGTAGGTCATTCTTTAGCCTGGTCACTCAGATCTTGTGTGTAGAATGGTTCTTCTTATTCAAAGCTTCTCAACCTCGCTCTGATACCACTTATAGATCCCACTTAAACAGATCTTTAACTCCTTAGTTAGATATAAGGTTTAGTATCCTTGGATAAATCCAAAGGTACTAAGTGTGAGCTTTGTGTATATGATATAAAACTATGAGGATTCTAGTTTATACCATTAAGAAGGCAATACCATGAAATTTGTATAATGTGGTAGTAGGAAGAACAATATAACCAACAAGCTTCAATATTATTAATGATAATAATACGAGTACTCTATCTTAGTACTAGGGTTTACAACCTTGAAGCTATGAATCTAAGAGATGTGTATGAGAAGTATTGTGATTGTCTATCTTTCTCTATGAAACTATGTTCTCCTTTTATAGTCAACAAGGTAGTCATAGTAAACTACAATTACTACTTACCATACTAAAAGATATCACAAGATCTTTCTATTAATCAATATTCTTTTACTAAAATAAATTAATCTTATCTCTTCACTCAGGGCTGTAGTCTCTTCAACAGCTTTGACTTGAATCACTCTTATCTTTGCAGCAGCTTTAACTCTTCAGCAGCATTAATCTTCCACATTACAGACTAACTTTATACCACTAGCAGTACTATGTTCTTCAACAGCATTAAGTTAGTACTAAAAGTAATACTTACTCTAGCAGTACTAACTGCCTAGTTTAGTACTGACAGTTGTAATCTTAAGCAGTACTAACTATTTTCTTCTAATAGTACTAATTGTTGGCTTGGCAGTACTAACTCTTAGCTTAGCAGTACTAACTCTGAAGTGTTTAATTCCTAACATACACCACACAAAGACACAATCAAGTTTTTGGCGACGTTGCCGGGGAGTGAAATTTAATCTTGATTTTTATTTTATATTTTGGTTATTAGATTAGATCTAACCCTTAGGAGTAGTGTAATTTAGTTTAATTGTTTGCTTGTATATTTAATTGTTTAATTTAATTGTTTTCCTAATACACTGTTCTGGTCAACAACTCGATACGGCGTATCCACAACCATTAAATACGGCATATCCAACCTTTTATCCAATACATTGTATTCCTTCTGATCAGCAATACGACGTATTCAATTATTTGTATACGGCGTATTGGAAAAAGTTTAATATATTTTTGCAAGTCTATTTTCCTTGAATTGCTTTACTTTGAATCATGTCTTACTTTTCATGAGCAGCATCCGGACTTCATCCATATCATTTTACCTATCTTGAAAGAAAGTTAACGATGGAGGAGATGTTATACAAGTTCGTTGACGAAGGAAAACGTGAACACGAAGAAATGAGGGCATTCATCTGTGACTTCCAAACAACAAACGAGCTTTTATTTAAAGAAAGAAACAATTTGTTAATTGAGCTCAGATTTGGGTACAAGAATTGTTAAAAGTAATCAATAATACTCCAATAATTGATTGTGAAGTTAAAGGAGTAACTACTAGAGGAGGAAAAACTACAACTCAAGATGCTCAAAATAATGACACCAACTTTCATACTGAAGAACCTCTAGCAGTAAATCTCAACGAGCCAGTTGAATCAAATGAAGTCCTCATCGATGATCAACCTCAGAAAACTAACGAACCTTATGCCTAGCCTTCAGATAAGATCTAAATGCCACCTATACCCTTTCCTTGAAGATTGAGGAAGGAAAAAGAAGAAGCTCAGCAGAAGAAGTTCTTAGAAAACCTGAAGCAGCTCCACATAAATCTGCCTTTCATCGAGGCCCTAGCCCAAATGTCAAAATATGCTAAATTTCTTTAAAGTTTGTTGACAAATAAGGCCAGACTCGAAGAAGCTTGTACGATAATTATGAATATTGTTAAACAAGCTTCCATTAAAAGAAAAAGACCCAGGGAGTTTTACTATTAATTTCATATTTGTGGAAACTAGAAGGGGGGGGGGGGGGTTGAATAGTTTACAGGTTAATTGACCGGTTTAAAATTCTTTGCTTATAAAATGGTTTGATTCAAGTTATATGTCAATCAATCAACAATATGAATCACAACAAAAACTATCTAATGTAATGAACTAAATGAACAATAATAATATAAAGGGATAAGGAAAGAAACGATCAAACCAAGACACCAAGATTTATAGTGGTTCGGCAACGAAGCACCTCTTCGTTCCTACTCCACTCCCCGAGTACTCCACTCGAGATTTCACTATGTCAACAAGCTCCCTTTAGGCGGAGAAAACCGTTTACACGTCGCTTACTTTCTTTTCCGACACTAAGCTAGATGTCGAGTCCTAATCTTAGCTAGAACCAATCTAAGACTTCACAAAGTCTTTATACACTCACAAGATATATACCCTTGGATTGACACACAATCCAAATCACACCAATACACAATTTACACTATTGGATCTACACTCAATCCAATTTACACAACAACACAAAGTAAATGTAATGAAGATATGTGATCTTGAGGAGGAAGAGAGAGATCACTTGATAACAAATCGTATGTAGAAGAATACGATTGTTCTTCTCTTGCACTTGATTAGAAGAAGAAGGGAGGAAGAAAGAATTAATCACTTGAAAACAAGATCAAGATATGTTAGTGATCAAGATATGTGTTTTAGAAAGAAAAGAAGAAGAGAGAATAACAGATGTGAAAAAATTCGTGGCAAGAGGTTCTGTTCTTCAGATGGGGTGGCCCAGTATTTATAGGCACAAAAAAAGCCGTTGTACTGACGGCGGTCCCGGCGGTCCCTTATATATAAGGGGCTCGCCAGGCCTATAAGGGGGCCGCCGTAGACTACGCTCCCCTTTTTGTCTTTTTGTGGGGAATGTGTTATATGTTTTAGAACCTTCCATTTTGGGGAAAAAAATCTGATTTCAAATTAAATAATTTAATAAAACATTTCTTTTATAAAAAATTATTTTGTGTTTATATTTTTGTAAAAATACTTTTGTAAAAGTGTAAGGTTTAGGAAATAAAAATTATTTTCTTGATCACTAATAATGTTTAATGATTTGTTTATCCATACCTCAAGTGATTAATCTTAGAAATGGAATTTTACGATTAGTAATTTATAAACGTTTAATTTTATCGTAAACGTTTTCACATTTTGTTATTATCAAAACATCGAGAGGTCGAAATATATAAATAACGTTTTTAGACATTATTTGTATTAACAATCTTCCCTTTTTGATGATGACAAAACATAAACTCATTTAATATAAAATTAGAAGTTTATAAATTATATTAATGAGTTAAATTCTATTTCTCCCCCTTTTTGTCGAATCCAAAAAGGTTGATCGTCGAGTTGTAGTAGAGAGAAAGAAATCGACGATTAAAGACTCCCCCTTGATGTATGTTCCCCCTTGTTCGGGGCACCAAGTGATCGATCTTACGATAGTTTGATTGCTACAAAACAAGGTTCAAAATACAAGTGCAAACCAACATAGCATGACAAATATCTCAACATTTTAATCCACACTTCATAAATAAAGTTCATTCAAATTCTAAAAAGATCATACATAGCCATGTAAGACAATATATGAAGATACAACATAAGATAATCATAACATAATATTTTTAGGGCATCTAATGAAAGGAAGCTAGTAGATTATTTAGTAGATATTTTAAGGAGAGTTTGTAGTGATGGATGAGGGGAAAAGAGTTGAGGGCCCAATTATGAGAGATTTGATTCGGTTGAGGTCATCTTTCAAAACATGAAAGAGTTTACGAGTTCCTAAGCAACAGTGACAAAAGTCCGAATGAAAGTTTACTTGGTCTAGAAAAGGAGGGTGAGTGAATGGTGAGGAGGGAGGTGACCGATTGGTTAACTCAATTGCATGTTGAATGTTGATATCAAGAAGATTTGAAAGGTGTAGGAGTTCATGCAATTTGTTTTCACTATGATTTTGAGTAGAAATTTGTGGAGGTAAGGAGGAGGATGTAGGATTAGATGAGTTAGGGGAAGGAGGCAAGGAAGTGGTATCAAAGATTGGAGAGTTTGGTGGAGATATAGGTAGTGAGTTACTTGGAGATAGAGGAGGTGAGGTCCTATTTGGTGGAGGAGAAGGTGGTGAAGGTGGAAGATTATGACATTGTCTCCAAGGTTCAAGAATTTCTCTTTTGTGTTTTCGTGAGTAGTCACGAGGAGATGTGTTAGAAGATGACATTGAGACTTTGAAGAGATGTTTATAAGAGAAGTGGTGATTGAGATGAATAAGGATGATGTTTATATAGAAGAGTTTTGGGAAAGGCATGGTTTTGGTGTAAGAAAGTTCTAAGGAGTGTTTAGTTTAGAAGGGAAAGGGCAGCTAGACCTAGGAAGAATAGGGTAAAAGATGCAGACAAGGAGGGGACAGGAATATTTCGTGTTACTCCTGATGGTGGTCCCTTATTGTTATGGCAGTCCCGAATATATAAGGGGGCAGCCTGACCTTTTAGGGGGCCGTTTTCTAGGGTTTCGAAATTTTTCAAAAGTTTAATATTTTTTTAGAGTGGTCAATGAGGAAGATTTTGGCATTTCCATCACTTCAAATATCACATAATATAACTAAGGAAGTGAATAAATCATGTAATATGACCAAGATAAAGCATATAAATGACTAAAATATCTACTAAAAGTCACATAGAAAGCATGTAATTATAATGTAGACATATTATACACGTACTTGATTATCCAAGATAGAGAATACGATAATATTACATCGTACGTATTTCTAGCAATAATTCTAGAAAAAGATTTCAACCATCATTTGAATCAACACTTGACGCTTCTTCAGAAGATATGTAGATAATTGATTCAAGATGGGAAGGATGAACCCAAGGTTTCAAATTAACTTAATCAGTCTCGATCGTAGCATCTCGTTGTCGTGTATGAAAGTCTATGGGTTTTAGATAAAAGGTGTTCAAGTCTGACTTTCATGAGGGAGTTTTGACGGACTCGAGAACGCAAACATTAGTTGAAGAGGAAATTGTAGGATGAGGTGAAGATAAATTGGAGTGAAATGATCATCATCATTTTCATCAACCATGTGATCAAGTGGAAGAGATAAAGAGGGATGATTTAGAGTAGTGGAGGAGGAGCTAGTATTTGACTCACGAGGTCTTTTCTTGCCTCGATCCGCTTGCGTCTTTTGCTCATAGTAAGGAGCGAGCGGATGCATGGATCGATCATGTGAGAGAAAATGATCAAAAGCTAGCTCAGGAGACCACATGTTTGAATAACCTAGTTAAGAGCATTCCATAAGGTAAGAGTTCCTTAGGTTTGAATCGAGTTTTTTCCATTCTTTTGAGAATGAAAAATGCTAGGTTATAGGGAGTGGATGTCTCAATGCAATAAAGCATGTGACAAAGACATGCGGAGACATGATCCCTATGTACTCCTAGACAAATGGCATTTTCACGAATAATCTCAACCCATGGTTTCATATGAGTTTGAATCTCTCGGGTTAAAATTTTGCTTTTACCAACGACAATGGTTTTCTTGTTTTTGGTACGAGTCTCTTGACCTTGACATGGAATTTAAATAAGAGACTTAATGACTCTTGGAGTTGGGGGTTTGGTTTTATAGAGACCTCTACTTGGAACACTGACCGACAAATGGTCAAGGGACCACATTTCGGTGGTAGAGGCATGACCCTTGAAAGGAATTTTTAGAATTTGTGACGGATTTCATTTTTTAAGGGGTAAGGAAAAAGACTTATTTTGAATGACACAATTGACAACAAATTCACCCTTAGGATTATTTGTAAAAGTGGGTTGACAATAAAACTCAAGAACAAAGCGAGGTACAATTTGTTCGTTAATATCTGACAAATAGTCGAAACCGATTGACTCAAACTTGGCACGAATATGACTCATATTTTCAAAGTTTGGACTTACTACCCTTCCCTCATGAAAGTATCATTTTTCAAGATTAGCCATTGTATTTAGTAAGGGTTGATTAAATTCATTTGATATTTGGGGTATGTAGTTTCGTGTCTTTTGATGATCTAGACCGGTAGCTCCAGGCATTGTTACCTAGAAAGGTATAAGCAAGATCATATTTTAATCACTTATACATGTATTGATGTTTTGAGTTCGTGCCTAGTGTGTGCCTATATGCGAACAACGTGGAGTAACGATTAACCCGACCTAAATATAATCCTAAGAGTTAACCCAGATGCTCCTTAATTTGATTTTGCTCAACCAAACAAGTCAAAAAATACATATGAATTATGTATCTCGAAATTTGTTCATGAGATCATTATGCATGTATTTGGAAACGTTTTTAGATTGGATTAACAATGCATAACAACAATTTTATTATGTTCCTAAAGTGAGTGATTTGAAAATAAAATTGGGGTTTTGTTCAAAATCAAATTTTCATTTAATCTTACTAATGTATGAAAATTCTATGTCTACGGGAAGCATATTAGTTATACATTGTATCCTAGTACTCTTAATTGCATAAAATTGAAAGAAAAATCAAAAATTCCTAAATTTAATTTTTGGTGTTCATTATGAACCCTAGACTCAAATTAAAATAAAATAGATGAAATGACTTACAATTGATGATCTTTGTGATATTAAGATTGATTATTAGTGTTGATTTAATCTTCAATTGAAATTTTAATGATTGATTTTGAGTTTTGGTATGTTTTGGGTCGTGTTCGTCGCACCAGCAGGTAAGGGAGTGTTTGTTTTTGTGTTTTGAGAAAAATTTTGGTTAAGTGTCCAAAATATGGTCTGCTGATGGCGGTCCCATATCTACTGGCAGTTTCAAATATATTGGGGGGCCGCCTATATGGGAGCCTCCCTCAGGCAGTAATTTTGAACTTATTTTTGACAAAAATTTAACGAAGAGGAGTGACAATTTAATTTGCATTTCGCGAATTAAACATGCTTAAAGTACTTCGGATGAAGTTTTTAAGTTGTCACGACACAGAATGGAACACGAACTAGAATTGAAACAGAAGAATGAGAAGCGTACTTAATATGATTTATGGAATGTGTTCCATCATTCCTAAACCAAGACGTAGATAGTTAAACGATTCACGTTTAAGAGGTTTAGTGAGAATGTCGGCAATGTTGTCGATGGACGGTACTTTTTTGATTGAGACATGTCCTTTTTGGACATTATCACGGAGAAAGTGGTGACGAATTTCGATGTGTTTGGTACGAGAATGTTGCACCAGGTTTTTGCTAAGGTCAATCGCGCCCTTGTTGTCGCACATGATGGGAACGTCGTCGAGTCATACATCGTAGTCGATGAGAGCTTGTTTCATCCATAGTGCTTGTTGACATGCCTTTCCGGCGCTTACGTATTCGGCTTCGGTAGTGGATATAGCAAGAGCGGTTTGTTTCTTCGAGAACCAAGATGTCAAGCAACATCCCACGAACATACAAATACCGCTAGTGCTCTTTCGGTCCACATAATCTCCCGCATGATCAGAGTCGACATATACTACGGTTTCTATGCCGGTCCCCTTAGGATACCATAATCCTAAGTGCGTAGTGCCTTTAATGTATCGGAAGATACGCTTAACCGCTCAAGGTGAGAAGGTTTTGGGTGGCCTAATTGGTAGCGGCACACAGGCAGACACTAAACATGATATCAGGCCTACTTGTCGTTAGGTATAATAGACTCCCTATCATGCCTCGATATTTGGTACTATCTACCGACTCACACTCTTCGTCTTTCGTGAGTTTAGTATCAGAGGATCTACACACAATCTAATTTACAAAACAACAATTTACACACAATCCAAATCACACCAATACGCAATTTACACACTTGGATTCTAAACAATCCCAATTTTACACAACAACACTAAATATATGTAATGAAGATTTGTGATCTTGAGGAGGAAGAGAGAGATCACTTGATAACAATTCGTATATAGAAGAATACGATTGTTCTTCTCTTGCACTTGATTAGAAGAAGAAGAAGAAGGGAGGAAGAAAGAATTAATCACTTGAAACAAGATCAAGGTATGTTAGTGATCAAGATATGTGTTTTAGAAAGAAAGAAAGAAGAGAGAAAAATGGATCTGAGAAAATTCGTGGCAAGAGGTTCTGTTTTTCAGATGGGGTGGCCCAGTATTTATAGGGGACAAAAAAATGACCGTTGCTGGTGGCGGTCCCTTATATATAAGGGGGCCGCCAGGCCTAAAAGGGGGCCGCCACTAGACTCCGCTCCCTTTTTTGTCCTTTTGTGGTGAAGGTTGTATCTGTTATAGAACCTTCTATTTGGGGGGGGGGGGAATTTGAATTTCAAATTTTATGTTTTTAATAAAACATTTCTTTTAATGAATAAATATTTTGTTTTTATATTTTTATAAAAACACATTTGTAGAAATGTAAGGTTTAAGGAAAATATTTTCTTGATCACTAATCATGTTTAATGATTTGTTTATCCATACCTTAAGTGATTAATCTTAGAAATAGAATTTTATGATTAGTAATTTATAAACGTTTAATTTTATCGTAAACGTTTTCACATTTTGTTATTATCAAAACATTGAGAGGTCGAAAAATATAAATAACGTTAAGCTGGTAGTCTTTCTACGGAACGCTCCTAGGCAAATTCTTTCAACGGAAGGATCCAAGTCTAACTTCTCTTACGATATTCTCGACCTAAAGTCCAACACTCGAACAGGACATGAATGGGATGAGGTCTCTTTTACTTCAGTCTCGAGAGCGTATTCCATAAGAGTCTGGTAAAACAGGTTATAGCTCAATTGTGTAACCGAATGGGAATTGTATTAACAACAAGTCAAAAGGTAAATTGGGTATTTATTAATAGGCTCGGGTTTAATCATTCTTTTTAGGATGAAGAATGATATAGGGTATGGAGCTTCTGACTTTCACCGAAGGTCATCGTCAAACAAGGCAGCTGAGACATGCATACATGGCCATAACGACGGAATAGACATCCACGCTCGTACATATCCTCATTCGAGTATATCCTAAGGTTAGTTATCAGGAAAGAGAAGTAAAATTGTTGTTAAATAAGAAATATCAAACAAATAGATTAGCCACAAATAAAGGTGTGGTTGCTAGTAACTTTTCTCGACCGTTCAATGACAAATCTCGAAATATAAACAAAAGCATCGATCATAGATATGACAAAGACAATATGTGGCATTCCTTATAACGGTCAACTTCCCTGACATCCCGAATTTTACATACTTTTACAAAATAAGTGGCGATATCGGCCACTTTTTACAATACTTTACATCGTTGATTTTTTTGTACGTATCAACGAATAATCGATCATTTCAAATAATTTCTTCGGTATAAGCTCAATGAACCGACTATCTTTCTTTCATCATCTCTTTTTTTTGCTTGCAATAATACATCATAAATCTCGATGTAATTCACCGTCTTCGCTATCATCATTTGTCCGGCTCATTCTTCCTTTTAACATTTCTTCTTCGGACATAACATATAATCACAAAAGTAGCAAAATAAACGACCTACAAAATATTCCCATTGCATGGTGAAATATTCCTGACCTTTACAGATATAGAGAAATTTCACTTTGACGCAGGAACTACAAGACTTTACACGAAAGCAACTAGCAACATTGATTAAAATAGTCTTTAATCTACACGGTAGGCTAAGGTGTAAAGGTGAAACGAAATAATTTTTTTAATTTAATTGGTGTAGGAAAAAGAAAGGAATGGCTCAGCAGGTTGTTCTAGGGGTATCTTCACTCTAAAAGTGGGAGTAAGCAAAAGGGTTACACGGGGGTTAACTAACCAGTGTAGTTAGTTAATATTACGACATGTAGGATTTTTGGTTTAATCCTAAAAATCTACCAGTTAATCATGTTACTCCATCTAAATCCATAGTACTCATCATTGATGTCTCGACTGATATACCAGTCCAAGTTCTAAAGTCCACTACATCACCGACACACTCATAATTTTTTGGAATTTTTAGTAAATAGCTGGAAACGGATAGGCTTAATTCTCATAAATTGGCATTAAGGGTTATAGTGCGATAGGTAATGTAACTAGTTATTTTTCACAAAAAAAAGGTATGCTAATTTTTTTTAATTTGATCCATTTTAGGTATTTTTAAGCATATTTGTGAAAATAAGGACAAGTACGTTCTAATTCTCCATCCCCCCACTTAAATTATACAACGTCCTCATTGTATAGATAAAGTAATTAAATAATAAGGAAGAATAGAATTAGAATGAAAAACTCCCTGATATTTTGCTCGTGATAATTCTCCATTTTGAGTGTTTGAGCAAAAAATGTGTTGAACAGCCGTCTTAAGATTTCAAGACTCCAACACTTCGAGATTTCTAGATATGTAAATACTCCACCAATGTTGTTGTTTCGTTCAGAAGGTCATGTATTAAGCATAAGAAAACAAGTGCAACTCCATCTCTGGTGTATTCGTTTGGTTAGACTTAAAATAATAACCTAAAACTGTACAGGAAGTCGATACGTCGTATCCATACCCCTGGATACACCGTATTGATACTTGTATACGCTGTATTCATTTAATGAATATGCTGTATAGATTGTGCTGAAAATAAAGACTATATAACGTTCAGATAATCAATACGCCGTATCCATGGGGTTTGGATACGCTCTTATAGACAGTCTGGAAAGACGTCTCGATAAGAAAATTGAAAATACATTATTCGGGTTATCTCCAGGTATAGTACTTTTGTTTTACTAGAAAGTCTTTAAGTTAGACTTGCCCCAATTTAATCTCATCCTTATAAAACAACTTAGGGTCGAACGGGATGCCAAATGGCACATACAAATTCTTGATTAGGAAAATGAATGACATCCCTTTGTTAAGATGATTCCAAGTCATGATTTTAAAATTTAATTCCTTGATAAAAGTTTTAGTTTTGAAAAATTTATTAGATATATCATGACCTGTTTCCAAAATCTTATTTGACCCATGTGCATAGGCACCATCATCGACATTTATGACATTAGGTAATGGTTTTACCGATAAATCCCCCGAAGAGTGTTTAATATCGATTTTATCATCATCATTGTCCTCATCCGATTTTGAATCATCAGGATAAATTACGTTAAAAGAAAATAAATCATTAAAGTATAAAACGTTTTGTTCCTCTTCATCACATTTCGACAATGAGTTTCTCTTTTAGATTTAATTTCATTTCGAATATGTTGAGGATTACTGTAAGGTTCAGTTAAGAAATATGATTTAGATGTTAGAGCATCATTGTAAACAATGGCTGGAAATTCATTCTCAAAATCTTTAAAGAAATCTAAATCATTTAAACAACTGACCGTAGGCTCGGGTGATGGAAATAAAGGCTTATTGACTTTTTCATTATCGTTTTCTGAATCCTTTTTCAAATCATTGGTAGAAAATATTTTATAAGAAAATGAGTTTTTATCGAAAACTACCATGTAATCTTCATCGTTGAATTCGTCAAATGATGTTCTAAAGTCAATTTCCTCGTTAAGAGAACTTACCGTGGGTTCACAAGAAGGTGTTTCATTTGATGTCAAACTATCATTGAGGATTGTAGCTGGGAATTCAGTTTCAATGGATCTGAGATCGTGAACGTCTTCATCATACCAGATCTTACCATACTTATCAGTTTCCCAATTAAACACTTCCCACGTCTATGAGCTTTTTCTTCCTCAAGCCTGATATACTCCTCCATAGTAATGTTGGGGTCGTCCATTTTAACCTATAATACATTTGCTAGGAAAGAAAACTGTCAAATAATTTAATACGCCGTATTCAGTGAACTAAATACGCCATATTCAGTGAACTAAATACACCGTATTGATGATAGATTTGAATACGATGTATTGGTTTAGAAAAAAATTATACGTCGTATCCAATAAATTGAATACGCCGTATTGGTTTGAAATTTTTTTACAGCGTACTTTGAATAATGCAGAAAACACACAAACACACAATATGCAAAATATAACATATGTAGGAAAATTAACACACAAATAAAAATAAACACGCAATATGAAATAATCTAAACTAATCTAAACTAAACTAAAACACTAACAAATAAGAATTAAATAACTTCACTCCCCGGCAACGCCGCCAAAAACTTGATGTGTTGTGTCGTGTAGGTGTTATTTTAGTGATTATCAAGTTTTACATTTATATTTAGCCGAAAAACCTAAAGACAACACTTTAACGGGCAGTGTACCCGGTGAAGATGTAGCTTCACGATAAGTAGGGTGTCGAACACTAAGAGTGAGAGTTAACCTAATATTCTATCAGTATTTTAATTCTATCTAGATTAGTCTAATTACTTGTTAAACCTATGCTATACATATTTACTAGTGGTAAATGGGGGGTTTTCAGCCTGAGAGACTGGCACAGGTTTGGTGGTGACAAAGATTAATTCAAAACACAATACAAGCTAAAGCAATTAATCACAAGATAAAGAAGCGGTACAAGCCAAATAATAGAAAACTGTATTAACCATGTTAAATCTAATTACAAACTGGTTTATTTATTTAGTGCAATGGCTACTTATTTTGAGGCGGCATATCATTCTTATGACTTAGGCGGTTCTTCATCCTAAGACCTAGATACGAACAATCCTGTCATGATTAACGCATCCGCATAAAGCATCCTATAGTCTAACTATAATCCATCATAGGGAATTAAAGCAGTGGTGATCCTGTTAATACCCTAGCCCATTAGGACTTTACCCACTTATTGCTTGATGTTGTCTTATACACCGGTAGTTCACCACAAAAATCAATACCTATATTAATGATAGAACATTACTAGTGAACTGTTTTCGCGGTCACTGC
Organism: Tanacetum coccineum; assembly: GCA_026074375.1. NCBI lineage: Eukaryota > Viridiplantae > Streptophyta > Magnoliopsida > Asterales > Asteraceae > Tanacetum > Tanacetum coccineum. Next base: position 28,852 of record BQNB010054531.1, read on the forward strand.
CGGTCTAATAAGCTCTAAATCAAAGGGTAAGGGACAGGTATCATTTGTGTTCCTATTGGTCCAGACATTCAAGACAACGACTTAGAGAACTACCCAGCATCTAGATTACTGGTTAGTCTCACTAGAACCCAGTTGAATGTTGGTCCCATGTACAAGCCACATAAACAAGTATGAATCGATAAACTTATTTATACAACAACGTACATTAAGCAAGCAGATTAAAACAAACCAACATAATAATTTCATTAACATGGCTATTACCGAGGGTATTAGCTACAATCATTGTTCATTTTTAAACGTGATTCAAACAATTAGAAAATCGAATGATTAAGTAGTAAGATTTAACACGTTGTCTTCTTTTTTTTTTTTATATGGGAATTATGGATGGTGCTTGTCCCTTGGTGCTTTTAATATCTTGGAAAAAATCTTCTTTTTGAGAGTATGGTATAGAGAATATATTTGTTGCACACTGAAATCATTTTTGAGTCTCGTATTTTATAGTGTCTGATATAGTCTGGATACGCTTATAGAAAGTGGGTGATTACGGGGTTTAGGGTTAATTTCCTTGGAGTTGCGATAAGATCAAATCAATCAAGATTAATTGTCTTCAAATCACATTAAATTGTATCTTTGCTGATGACAAACTTGCATACGGCGTATAGGTGACGGGTGATAGTCCGTATAGGGAATGATCATTACGCCGTATTCCTTGTGATGAGGCTGGGCGCTTGGATACGTCGTTTCTTCTTTGTGATAAGACGGTTTTGTAGCAGATAAATTATTTTATTCAAATGCTTCTTCGTTTTAGCTCCCGATTTTGGCCTTTTTGCTTCGTTTCACAAGTTACTCCATTAATTACTGCAATTCATAAACTTTAAGCAATTAGTTTCAGTTTCAATATCTTGAAATATTCATATAAAATGGGGTAAAAATGCATGGGATAAATGATGGTAAAATGTAACGTTATTTGATGATATCAGTTTCCAAACCCAACAAGATGAGGCCTTAACAACATTAAGATTATTTCCCTTAACAGCATTAACTACTGCTTTTGGCCTTAGTGTATTAATTTTTTTTCCCTAACTGTATTTTACACACTTTGATTTTTATTACTATTTTTACATGTTTGTTCTTATGATGGGCCTCTTAACAAGTTAATGTGATGTTTTAGATAGATATGACTATGGTCTTGCAGCTTTCACTATAGTGCTTTTGAGTGAGACAGCCATTAACTTGTCTACAGTTTTATCCATTACTGCTGTTTTATGAATATATTTTGTCATTGCAGTTTTTAATTTATACCTAAACCAGACTTCTCATTAGTAATGCTCTAGGATCCTTGTTTGTTTTCGCAATGGTATTATTTTTAGCAAAGTTTTGATGATTCACCTTTTAGATTGTTCCTAAATAAGTTTTACATCCCCCACTTCCACCCATTTGATTTTGAAAACTATTTTGATGGTAATTGCATTCATTCTGCAAATTTCAAGCTCACACTCATAACAGGGCCTTAATTAAACATCTCAAATATTTGGCTTCTAGTTTTTGAGACATCATTATTGTTTAATTTCTTTGATTGCCTCTTGGACTTTTAGTGTTTTGCTTGTTTGTCAACTTGTTTATAGTTTTACTAGCTGTGTTTTATTGTTGTAATAGATTTTAAGACTCTTTCTTTAAACTATACGAGGCCATAATTGTTTTCTTTTTTATTTTTAGCATGAGACACATCCTCTTCCTCATCATCTAACACTATTCTTCAATTATTGGGGCATTGTTGGGATTTAAAAGCCTATTATGCTGCCTAGTATTACTGCTGCTTATATCATAGTTAATGCTGCTCAGTTGTGTTAGTACTGCTCAAGAACTTCAGAGAAAAATGCTAAGTGATTACTACTGATAGTACACCGTTAGTACTCCTAGTGTAAAGTTACTACTGCTAGCATATTAGTGCTACTCAGAGACTTAGAAGAAAAACTGCTAAGTAGTTAGTACTGTTAGTGTAAAGTTACTATTGCTAGTACAAAAGTTACTACTGTTAGTACAAAGTTAATGCTGCTGAAGGAGTTAATGCTGCTAGTGAAGAAGTTAGTACTGCTGAGTTAGTTAGTACTGCTTATGTGATTTATATGAGTTATTTGTGTAAAAGATATGTATAACTTATTTATTTAAAAGATTTGATATTCTTAGTAAAGTATTGTAAGCCGTTTAGGACTCCTTGGTGTATAAAAGAAGGTCCTAGGGCACAGAGATTGATACACACACACACACACATACGAGTCATTCATAGAATTATCATAGCTTCAAGGTCTTTGTAACCCTAATACTTTGAGAGTATTTGTATTATTAATAATATTGGAGCTTTTGTTGTAGTAAATTTTTGGTCATATTTTAAAAAAAATTTACCGTTTCATTGATAGTTCTTCTTAATATTAAAGATTAGATTCTGCATAATCTTTAATACATTCAAATAAAGTTTCTACTATAGTTGTGTTAGATTTATCTAATATAACTAATCCTTATACAAGCTTAAGGAATTTGATATATTGAAGTGGGACCAACAGGCATCATCATTCTTCCTAACTACCTTAGGCTCTTCTTCACTAGACATAGCTTTATAGTTCTCACCTAGAGGATTATTAAACAAAAATCATCAAAACAGAAAAAGACATAGTCAGGCGGTTGGAGCATGAAATTTCCTGTGTATGGAGGTGGAACTGCATTATAATTTTCATAGCCTAAACCTTTCTTGCAATTGTCAACTATCTGACACTCTATGAGCTTGTTTAAACTTTTAGATGCATGTTCAAATTTATCTCCATTAAGTTGAATGCCATGTTTTTCTTTTTGAACTGTTTCAAGCTTCTTCCTAAGCTCTCTAATAGTTATTTCTGCTATATGAATTTCAAATTTCAAGCCCTTAATATCTTGTAAATAAATAGACTCATTTGCTTTATAAACTTCAAGTTTTTCTTCCACTGACTCTAATCTGTCTTATAACCAAGAACCATTAACTCAGATTTCTTTAAATCTTTTAATAGTTGTTCATTTTGATATTTAAGAAGTTTAATAGTTTCCGAACAAGATTTTAAACAAATAGAATCATTAGATACCTCTGAGTCAAGGTTTGAAGATGAGAAAGTCATGAGTGCATAATTAGGCCCTTCTTCTGCCTGATCACTCCAGTCATATCCACCAAGACCATCACATGACACCAAAGCTGTGGAAGTAGATGTTTCCACAGGCACACTCCTTCTTGAGCTTTCCTTGTTCTTATTGTCTTGATTTCTTGGAGCTCTGCACTCCCTAGCAAAGTGTCCCTTCTTGTAGCAGTTGTAGCACTACACTTTGAAATTATCAAAACCAATAGTCTTATTTCCATTAACAGTAAGCTTCCTTCATGTATTCTTCAAAAACCTTCTTGCTCTCATAGTCAACATGGCCATTTGCCATCTCAAATCCATCTCTTCCATGTCATCTGGATGGATTTGTTATAAGAATATTTGGTTGACTAGCAAAGAATGAACAAATAACACTTCATCAAAGTTATCTTTATTTTAGTGAGTTAGCTAGCATACTTGAGTGCTAGCAGTAGAAACTCTATGAGCAGTATTAGTTGCTTCATTAGTGCTGCTAGTGTTGTTATTTGAAGAGGACACAAAAGCCATTATCTGTGTGCTTGAACTTGAGCTAGACATCCCCCCCCCACCTTTATACTTCTTGTTCATACTCCTGGAGGTTGTTGTAGAGATCATCATGCTCATTGTATCTAAATCTGCTTTATTCCTCCATCACTACACATGTGTGTTCGCCACTTGGTGACAAACTTCTTAATAACTTTTTATTAACATTTCTTGTGTAATCTTTTCACCCAAATGCTTCAAACTAACTCACAAGCTTTGAAGCCTATCAAAGTGTGAATCAAAGCATCTTTGAGGATTGGAGTATTTGAAGTTTTCTTATTGACTAGCTTTAAGAGATTCCTTTTAGTCTTTTTTGTTGACTTCATTCCCACCATATCTCTTTTCAAACAGCTTCCTTAGCAACTTCTTATCATCCTTTATAGGAGTTAAACTTTATCTGATGTACATTAGGGAATTGCCCATAAAATAATGAACTTCTAGCTTTCTCCTCTAACTCCTTATTAAACCCTAGCTCAATGAAACTTTACTAACTTATTGCTTAACGGCTCTTTATATACTTGTAGTCCACTGTCCAAGTCCTTACCAAGGGAATCAGAACGTCATTTGTTTATCTCAGGTCACTTGCTAGTCCAACTTGTTCACTAAACCAATAGCAAGGATAGGTCATTATTTGTGATCCTATGAATCTAGATATATAAATTGCGGATATAGAGAGCTATCCCGACATCTAGCTAGCATGATATTTTGCATTCCTAGATCCAGTTGAATGATAGGTCGCATACTCAAGCACGTAAACGAGTATAAATTGATAAACATATTCAACAATCAACGATAAATTAAGCAATCGAGATAAACAAACCAAACATTTAAATCTTCATAAACATGGCTAATACCTAAAGGTATTAGCCCATAACCATTGTAAATTTGTAATGAATACAAGAATAATAATCGAATCAACCAAGGTAAACTAACCGAGTTAAACGAATGATACCCAAAATCAAACGATTATTAGAGTATAGATGATTACAAGGTGTTTCCTTTAGAATTAAGCACGTTACTTGACCTTCTTTGCTCTTCCTGCCTTCTGAAAATCGACTTTTGTGGTAAGTGTATCAAAAATATGTTCAAGCACACCCTAAACTCGTGTTTAGGGATTTGTATTTATAGTGTCTAGAAAATCATCGATATGCCGTATTGGTTGAGGTCAATACGGCGTATTGGGGGTTTCTCGGATTAGGAACCACGTTCAATATCTTCTAGAATCTTCAAATAATCTTTAATATGGCGTATAGAGTCTTCTGGATACGGCGTATTGCTCTTTAATTCTTCATGGTTTCTTGTGAAGTGCAGGCACAGATACGCCGTATCTTCCTTGATGGAAACGGCGCATAGGTTGTCAGAACAGTATCTTGAGATTTCTTCGTTTAAGCTCCAAAATGTGTACCTTTTAGCATAACTTCACCAATTACACCATAATTACTGCAAATAATAACTTTAAGCAATTAAGTACCAATTCATGCAATAATTATACAAAAATGGGTTAGAAACATGGGATAAATGATGCTATAAAAGTGACATTATTTGATGTCATCAAATATCCCCTCACTTGAATCCTACTTGTCCTCAAGTAGGCTTTAGAAAATTTATGAAAATGTATCCTAATCGTAGTCAAGGATTTTTCCTTTAAGCATTTATTCGTTCAATTACTAGTACACAACCAAACACCTCACGAAATAGGAAGATAAAATCACTCAAATCACTCAACTAATCTATGTGGTATCATAAACTATATTATGCTCAATGCACGGTCATAGACAGTTTTTCGTTTAATTACTAGCACACAACCAAACACCTCACGAAGTAGGAATATGAAAACACTCAAATCACTCAACTAATCTATGTGGTAACATGTAACTAATTCGCTCAATTGCTCGGTGGTGACGAGTATTCTATCATAAGCTTGGCAAGGATACACATCTCTACCACTAAAGCTAAGGAGTAACAAGTTTAAAAAAGGTAAATTGGGTTAACGTTTAAGGGTTGATCATTCTTTCCAATCTCTATCAAAACCAATATTCTAGAAAAGGTGACAAAACCACACATACACATCCATAAAGATGGAATAGACATACATGATTGCATTCAATTCCCCCACTCGAGTAAAACCAAAGGTTAGGATGAAGAAAAAATATAGGGTATGGATCGTCTAATCTTTCACCAAAAGTAATAAACCAACAAGGCGGACAAAATCACACATACACATCCATAACAATGGAATAGATACATGTAATTGCTCGCATCCTCATTCGAGTAAGACCCAAGGTTATGGATCAGGAAAGGGAAATTAATTGTTGTTAAATAAAAAAACAAAACAAATAGATTAAGTCTAAACAAATAAGGTATAGTTTTGCTAGTACTTTCTCGACCGCACCCATGAAAAAGATACAGAAATATAGACATAAATGTATCGATCATAGATCAACAAAAACAACCTTAGTTGGCGTTCCCGTAACGGTCAACTCTCAATCATCAATAATATACATACTTTACAACATTAGTGGTGATATCGACCACTTTTTATACAAGAAATACATGGTTGATTTATTTTGACCAACATACAACAATACTTTACAAAATTACTTTTTTGTATTTTTTTACTTTTTTCAATTTTTTTCAACATGTAAGCTACGAATTTTAGTGTAATTTCACCATCTTCACTATCACAATGAATCCGGATAATTTATCTGTTGGGATTAAAAGTCTTCTTGATGTTGTTTGAATTACTGCTGCTCATGTTTGATGTTAATGTTGCTCAACTGGAGTTAGTACTGCTCAGAGACTTTAAAGAAAATATGCTAAGTAGTTACTACTGCTAGTACAAAGTTAAGACTGCTCAGCTGAAGTTAATGCTGCTAGTGAAAATATGCTTGAAGTTACTACTGCTAGTGAATATCAAGTTAATGCTACTAGTTAGTACTACTTATATGATATGTATTAGTTGTTTATAGAAAAGATTTTAGATACTTAGGGAAGTATTATAAGTCGACAAGGACTCTTTGTGTATAAAAGGAGGTCCTAAGGCATAGAGTTTAAAAACGCACCAGAACCAAAACTAAAAATTATCTTTTATCAATTTTCATAGCTTCAAGGTCTTTGTAACCTTAATACTTTGAGAGTATTCATATTATTATCATTAATAATATTGGAGCTTATTTGTTGAATTGTATGTTCATTGAATTACTGTTTCATTGATAATTCTTCTTAATATTAAAGATTAGATTCCGCATAATCTTTAATACATTCAAACACAGTTTCTACTATAGTTATGTTAGATTTATCTAATATAACTAAACCTTAAACAAGCTTAAGGAATTCGATCTATTGAAGTGGGATCAACAAGTGGTATCAAAGCTTGTTGAGAAGCTGTGAATAAGAAGAACTTGTTCTTGCTAAAATATATGGATCAAGATTCTGCACACATGGTGGCTGCATCCAAAGTTCCCATGCTCAAACCTGGTGAGTATGAGATATAGAGGATGAGGATTGAACAATATATCCAGATGATAGACTATGCATTGTGGGAAGTCATAGAGAATGGTGCAACCTTGCCAAAAACAAAAATTGTGGAAGGAGTTATGACAGAGATGCCTATTACAACTGCTGAAGAAAAGGCTCAGAGAAGATTAGAGGTGAAAGCTAGAAGTACTTTAATGATGGGCATTCCCAATGAACATCAGTTAAAGTTTAACTCTATAAAGGATGCTAAGAAGTTGCTGGAAGCTGTTGAAAAGAGATTTGGTGGGAATGCAGCTACAAGAAAGACTCAAAGGAATCTCTTAAAGCAGCAATATGAAAACTTTACTGCTCCAAGCTCAGAGATGCTTGATCAAACTTTTGATAGGCTTCAAAAGCTTGTGAGTCAGTTGGAGCTTTTGGATGAAAAGCTTTCACAAGAAGATGTTAATCAAAAGTTATTAAGAAGTTTGTCACCTAAGTGGAACACACATGCTGTTGTGTAGAGGAATAAAGCTGATTTGGATACAATGAGCATGGATGATCTCTACAACAACCTCAAGGTGTATGAACCAGAAGTTAAAGGGATGTCTAGCTCAAGTTCAAGCACACAAAACATGGCTTTTGTGTCCTCTTCAAATAACAACACTAGCAGCACTAATGGAGCAGTTAATACTGCTCATGGAGTTTCTACTGCTAGCACTCAAGTTAATGATGCTTACTCTACAAATATTGATAACTTGAGTGATGCTGTTATTTGTTTATTCTTTGCTAGTCAACCAAATAGTCCTCAACTTGTACATGAGAACTTGCAACAAATTCATCTAGACTATATAGAGAGATGGATTTGAGATGGCAAATGGCCATGTTGACTATGAGGGCAAGAATGTTTTTGAAGAATACAGGAAGGAAGATTACTGTTAATGGAAATGAGACTATTGGTTTTGATAAGTCCAAAGTGGAGTGCTACAACTGCCACAAGAGAGGACATTTTGTTAGGGAGTGTAGAGCTTCAAGAAATCAAGACAACAAGAACAAGGAAAGCTCAAGAAGGAGTGTGCCTGTAGAAACATCTACTTCCACAGCTTTGGTGTCATGTGATGGTCTTGGTGGATATAACTGGAGTGATCAGACAGAGGAAGGGCCTAATTATGCACTCATGGCTTTATCATCTTCAAGTCCTGACTCAAAGGTAACCAATGATTCTATTTGTTTAAAATCTTGTTTGGAAGCTGTTAAACTTCTTAAATCTCAAAATGATCAACTATTAAAAGATTTAAAGAAATCTGAGTTAATGGTTCTAGGTTATAAGGATAGGTGTGGTGTGACATCTTCATCTAGAGATGTTAACAAATAGTTGTCTAGGAGGAATGATGGTTAGTTTGATTTTCTTGGAAGAGTTAGAAGAAGAAGTCATGGTAGAATGGTTTGAGGAAGATGAAGATGGTAAGAAGAATGGGAAGGAAGGCTTATTTAATTTGAAAGCATAGGATCAAAGTAGAAAAGCATGAGGATTAAGGAAATAGATTCCAAAAGTTGTTTAGCAAAATGCAGGAATTTAGCTGAGTCTAAGAGAGAATAGTCAACTGCACAGAAATTCAGGTAGTCACAGTAAAATTTTTGTGAAATCTGATGGAGGTCCCATATATACATGGCGGTCCCAGATATATTAGGGGGCCACCCCATATTTATGGGGGCCGTTCTCTGGAGACAAGAAAATTTTCCAATTTTCATGATTTTCTACAGATCCAGTACAGTAAGAAATTTCCTATTTTTCCCTTTTGCAATCAAATCTATTTCATCATGAATCATCTAATGCTTAACAATTAAATTCATAAAACTAACCATTCCAAATTCAACCAAAGAAACACATGTATGCATATTAGCTAATAGATAAGCATGCATATCATCATAAAGGTATTTATAGTGTATCAAGTTCCATGCAAACAAGTGTTTAGAGAAATGATAATCGAAAGATCATCCAAGGCAAGTTATATTGCCCGTTAACTACATTACTAAGTTACACTAAATAATATAAGCTTTTAGTACTTATGCTTTCATTAAAGTAATAAGTTATATATTTTAAATTAATGTCACAAAGCACATTTCCATATTTGCTCACTTTTGACTATTTTCCATAAGTTTGGAGGCTTTCCCGATTGACCTTTAACCTCCACGTTGCTCGTCTCGAATCTGAACGTGGATTTGATGATTTCGGTTTGTTGGGTGTAAAAAGGGTTCCAAGTGAGGGTCAATGTTAGGTGAGTTTTGAAAAACTTGAGGAACTTCATTTGTTAACAAATTAACATAATGAATAGGGGAAGGAGTGCTTGCACGCTGGGTCCCTTTGTCCATTTACCATCATAATACTCTTCATTATCAATCATTATCATTAAAGATGAGAGGTGAGGATGGTTGGTTAAAGTCAAGTGGAGTGACGACCTCTTCTCGGCCATCGATCCTTTCTAGTCTTTCGCTCTTGATGGAGCAGGCAAGAGGATTCATGACACGATCGTACAAGACATAAGACTCATTGTACAATTCATGATTTTCATTCATGATGAGTTTAAACAAACGGGTCAATAACATACCATAGGGTAAAATCAACCGCTTTTGTTTAGTGACCCACTCCATTCGTTTTGCCATATAATAGGCAAGGTTGAACTTTTCGGAGTGTACAACACAATAAAGCATGTAACAAAGACACGCGGGACTTCGGTCCCGATTACCCCCCAGACAGAAAACGTTTTCCTAGATAATTTCTTCCAAAGGCTTCAAGGTTGGCACAATTTCACGAGTGAGAATTTGATATTCAAGAACATCAATTTCTTCCTCATGACGGATGCGACGGACTTGACCTTCTCGATCAATTCGAATAGACGAAATGATGTCATCAGGAGAAGGAGGGTTGGTTTGATATGGACCATCCGTAGGGACACCATATGCCAACTCGTCAAGTGACCACTTGTCAGTAAAGACGCAGGCACCCTCGCAAGGTATGTCAAGAATTTGAGCAAATTCTTCAAGAGAGTAAGAAAAGAATTGATTTTGAATCACAAATTCGATGAACATTTGACCTTCGTCGGAATAGTTTAATTGATATTGACTATAAAACTCCAGTATGAAACGAGGACAAATTTGGTCATTAATTTCAAGGAGACACTCAAATTCAACAAAGTGAAACAAGGACCGAACATAGTTTAGATCCGCAAAGTTGTCAAAAACCACCCGACCCTCATGAATGCAACGACTTTCAAGGTTTCTTAGTTTTTCTTATATAGGTGTTAGTTTTTCTTTCATAGGTGTACGATATTCATATGATATTATTGGTAGATAGGCTCTTGTATTTTTGTGATCTTCGGATGACTTACGAGGCATGATTTCTTAGAAAAGGAATAAAATCACATTTTATTACCGTTTACTTGTAATTTGTTATGCATATTATTTCTAGTGTGTGCCTAAATGTGACAAATATGGTGTAACGATTCACTCG